>JACSYO010000708.1:500000-580000 GCA_016806645.1 Ophiodon elongatus | reverse complement strand
TATTATCAGCTGTTCAGATGGGCTCGGTGCAACGGCCCATGTGTGTGTGTGTGTGTGTGTGTCTCTGTGTGTGTGTGTGTGTGTGTGTGTGTGTGTGTGTGTGTGGAATGAGAGAAGCAGACGGTTTGTGGTGCGGGATGTTTTTTTTTGTATTATTATTATTTCTCATGAAAATCAGTGCGCCTCCTTTGAAGTGCGGGGATGCCGACTTTGTGCTGTCTGTTTGACAAGCAGTCTAAATAATGACAGTTCAGGTGCGGAACAGCAGGGTTGCCGCGCTCTGCTTCATGTGTGCGAGCATCGTTTTTGTTGTGTACGTGTGCTTGTGTGCTTGTGTGTGCGTGTGTCTGTGTGTGTGTGTGTGTGTGCGTGTGTGTGTGTGTGTGTGTGGTTCGGTAACGTTTTGCAGCCTTGAGTTCTTTTGCTCTCAGTTGTGGCTCGTCCACTCCATCTCCGTCAGCACGGAGGTATAGCCTAATGATGCCAGCAGGGCCACCGGAGATCCAGGGGAGAGGGGGCGTGGGTGGGGGGCTATAGATCTCTCTCGCGTAACCCTTTCTGTCTCCTAACATGCACGCAGGGGGGGGGAGGGGGGCGCTGTAGCCATCATCAACCAGCACTATACAGGTCCAACAGGCACGTCGGGACACGTTCCAACATTGTTGACCTGCTCCACTCGAGCGCACCGAACGACCGTCCAGTTCGCGCGCCTCATGCGTGAACTTTCACCTCTCGGGATCATGCTGCGGGGGCAGGTGAAAGCCATCCCGTCATATGGTTGCGTGTGCCCACCCCTCCCCCTCCCCCACACACACACGCTGGTGTTTGGAACGTGTGAGGGCGAAATAATTAAGGGGCAGCCAATGCATTTTGATAAATCATAATTATTGTGAAGGCAGGGGAAAATTGCACCAGGATGGATATGCTCCGATAGATTTAAATTAGACCTCCTCACTCCTCTCCTTCACAGTGGATTATAAATAATTGCTCGGAGTAAACCGCTGAAGGCATATTCCCAATAAATAAATAATTACGTGAGCAGAACAAATAAATAAATAACAAATATTTCTGAGTAATTGTCTAAATATGTATTCTCCCATTAGGAAGGCACACTCTGAAAAGTGTCCCAGTACTTTTGCGGCATGGTTTGGTTAAATCTTGCTTTGCTCGGCGAGGGGAGAGGAGAGGAGAGGAGAGGAGAGGAGAGGAGAGGAGAGGAGAGGAGAGGAGAGGAAAGGAGAGGAGAAGGAGCTGTATATCCTGCATTTGAAAATGCAAATGCATTGAAATCAGAAACTGCAATTTGTCAATATGTCTAATACATGGATCTAACGCACCGCTCCTCCAGCCACCGTGCACGTCTTTCAGTATCGATGTTTGGCTTGTTCCACCCATGGGGCATACCTGCACAACAACCCCCCACCACCCCCCACCCCCTTCCCAAAAAAAAGGGCTTCAGTTATAAGACCTGTAGTCGGTGCAGATGCAGGGTGTTGCATTGTGTGAAAACTGGCCCCTTCTACCTGAAGCCGCTCACAGCAACGCTTCGGCCTCCCTCCTCAAGCCGCGACTGTAAAAAAAAAATACACAGGCGGTCTGTCTTCGCTCCCTGTGATTAATAGAGAGCATCTGTGCATGGAGGTTAGACACCCACACACACACACACACTCTCCGTCTGTGCCTTTGTCACACACACACACACACACACACACACACACACACACGTATCACGCACACATACAGTCACATGCACAGTGGAGGAGACGATGTAGACGCATGGGGAGCTTGGTGATTGTAATTCTACATTCATTTCTCCCACCGAGCTGCTCCACTGTATGTGTTGATGGGCTTTGTGTGTGTCATAGCTGGGGCCCGCTCACGCTATTGTCTGGTGAAGTGTGTGTGTGTGTGTGTGTGTGTGTGTGTGTGTGTGTGTGTGTGTGTGTGGCGATGCCTTTCACAATTAGAGGACAGGCCTTTTGAATTGAAATGTCACTCCGCCAATTAGACGGCGGGCACGTGCCACTCGTGAGGCGTTGGCATTTCTGTCAGTCAGTCAACCAGCTAGCCACATGGCTAATCAATATCATACTATAAAGAACTCCGTCGACAGTCGGGGTGTTTTTACATTTCGACTCGTGTCAAGTGCCACCAACACGTAGGTTTGCCCCCCCCATCATCCCCCCTTCCCCTCCTGGGCACTAGTTTGAGGTCGGCGGTGGCCCCCATCGTCGTCATCTCTCTCAGCTGTTGCACGCTCGCGTTCTAATTTGCCGAGTCCTTGGTGGTGCTTTTGCTCCCCGTGCTCGGAGCCCCCCGTTTTAATTCCAGAGCAACTTTCTGACAATTCAGGGCCCCCCACACACACACAAAATCTTCGCTTGAGTCTAATAATTTGTGTTTTTCTGAGATTTGAGTGATATTGCGTGGCCTTTGGTTAGCACAGTGCTGTGCGAGACAGCGGGGGAGTTCTTTTTGTTATCCAGCCCTGCATTATTTATGAATTTTCATTCCAGGAATGCGGAAGCCCCTGGCACTGTAATGCTCCTTTTTTTCTCCCATGGAATAGCTCATACTTCCCTTTCCGTCCCACAAGTTTCGCCAAGAAATCAAAATTTCCTTAATAAAAACGGGGTCATGAATTAGTGAGAGGGCTTGTTTATAATATTGAGTACAACACTTTAGTGCTGCAGTCAGAGTTGAAGCTCGCAGGCGATGCGAGGCCCAGTGGGAGTTTTTATCCCCCTCTCCCCCTCTCTCTCCTTCGCTCCCTCCGTCATGGTAAGAATGTAATTGCCAGAAAAAGCATAATATCTGTCAGCGTTCGCCACCCTGCTGATCATTTCAAAGTGGAAGAACCCGAGCCGGCCGTGTAAACATACTGTTGGACCACTAGACTTTCACACACACACACACACACACACACACACACACACACACACACACACACACACACACACTTACATGTAACCATTGTACAACTTCAAATATTTACCTTCTTGCTGCAATACTGCTCCATCCTCAAGAGGAAATGTCCTGCAGTGCTAATTAGGGTCTCCTCTATTCATTCGGCTGTGGTTCAGCCTCTGCAGCAAGGAAATTGCCAGCGCTGCGATTCAAAAATAAATAAATAAGGGAAATACAAAAGCAATATCATATCACTGAATTACCCTATAAAATGTATGGTAGCACAGGCCCAGTGTTTACAGTTGTGTTGACAATGAATGCACTTAGCGCAGCGATTATGTTTACTGAAAATATGGAGGGAACATGAAAAGCGTGGGTCCAGCATATGGACATTCCTATTAATTAGTTAAATTATATATATTTTTAAAGAAATATTTGAAATATATTAACTCTTTCACAGGCAGAACAGACTTTTTACTTTGTCCACATCTGTGTTTCATAAATAATGAATTTCTTCCCAAAGTAAGATAATATGTTTGAAGATATGAATCTCTGTCTGAAAACAAGATGTCTGCTGTCTGCTTTCTCCAATTTATGGTACCCTTTTTTCCACCATGATACAATGGTTTCTCCATCAGCAAGCTATTTGTCTCCTCTTTTTGTTTGTTTGTTTTTTCTTTGTTTGTTTTCTCTCCATATGACAAAGTAGCCCGAATACAATAATGTTTATTTTAGTGTTGAAACCAAAAGCGGGACCAGCAGCAACAGAGGAAAAGGGACAGAAATAGTATCAAAACCAAGATCACCTTCGGTTCAGCAATACTGCAAAGAAACACACACACACACACACACACACACACAGACACAGTATATGCCCGAGGCGTTCTTCTTTAAAGTATTTGGCTGTGTCTCAACTGGCATCTCCAGCCTTCTATTCTCTCTTGTCTTCTTCCATTGGGCTATGGGCAAGAGTCAGGACTTATATACAGTTGGAGAAGGAGCTGGGTGTTATGTGAGATTTGTATTGTGAAAATACAATCAAAGCCTCCCTTCACTCTCCTCTACCTTTAAACAACCCCCCCCGTCCCCCCCTCTCTCTTCTTCTTCTTCCTTCACATTCTGAAGACAAAAGGATCAGAGCCACAAGAGGCTTACTGGTCAAGTCCACTCTACTTCTCTTTAAAATATGAGATTAATTTGTCAAGAGGAGTGCGTCTGTGTGTGTGAGAGAGAGAGAGAGAGAGAGAGAGAGAGAGAGAGAGAGAGAGAGAGCTAAAGAGGGCTGAGACAGAAGGGCTGATTTGAGTGCGTGGTAATTTTTGAGGGCTTAATTTGCATTTGTTGTGTGTGCATAGGGCTGCATATAGCAATTATCTTCAAAAACGATTCACCTACTGATTATTTTCTCAACATGTTGATTGATAGTTTGGTCTAAAATGTCCATCACAAGTCTCCATTGTCCAAGGTGACGTCTTCAGCTTTCTCAGAAGACTTAAGAAGGCAAAATATAAATATTTCACATTGGTGTTGCTGGAATGTTGCTTGAAAAAAGACTTACTTTTTAATCAGTTGTCAATTTTGCAACTTCATCCTCCGTCAGTCGACTTCAAGCTGCAGCTCCAATTAAATGTGCCGCAAGGTGTTCCTTTTATTCTGTCCACCTCCTCTGTAAACATTCTACACTCCATAAAGGCTCTTTTTATTCTGTTGCATTGTGGTACGGCACTGGTGTTCATTTTATTTCGTCCACCCCCTGTGTATACACAAAAACTGTGTGCACTAATATCTAAGCAGGGACACACACACACACACACACACGCACACACACACACACACACACACACACGCACACACACACACACACACACACACACACACACACACACAGAGCCGGTGCACACCTTCAGGGACACATTTCTCACTGTGAAATTTTTATTAATCAAGTCAGTGGACAACTTTAGAAGAAGAAAAATCAATTTTTGTTTCTTCCCCCAATTTATTACCACATAAATTGTCCTTCACTTCAAAGTGCGCGTCTCGGCGTCCGTGTCAAAATAATTAAGTTGAAATCCATTATATTTGCGTCGGTTTTTATCTCCCGCTCTCGGATGGCACGGGGGACAAAAGGGAGTCGATGCTGGCCAGCTTTCACACCGACAAGATGTACAGCTGCGTTTCACCTTCGCTTCAATCAATAGAGGAACAATATTGTTATGGAAGGATTCTGTAAAGAAATCTATCAAATAATCAAAAGAAAGAAAAAAAAAAGAAAAAAAACCTGTTGCACATCATCAACCTCCAGATGACTGGATAGACTTTAGTGGCCACTGCAGCAACGTAACTGATCCGGAAAGGAGAGTCAGTCGACCACACACCTGTTCCATGTTAGCACACAGTAAAAGGTCAACAACACACCTCGAGATCATGACTGATACCTCGGCGTGACTAATGCGCATCCGCAGCTTCGTGGCATGCCCGCAAAGTGATTTATTTAGCAACATAAAACAGTGATGGCGTACTGTACATCTCTCCTCTAAACGAGTTCATCTATTTCCTGCTGACTGGTAAATAGCCTCATGTGTATCATCAGTAATATTCATAGCTCTACTTTCTAGATGATCATGAATTATTAACTCGTAGAAAAGATGAATGGCTCCAAAACGGTGCTTGATGTGTCTCTGCTGGAAGCCATGTTTTATACAATACAGTACGGTACAGTATACAATAGGGTTCAACATGTTCTTTTTCGGGGGAGTTTTGTTTTGTGTTGTTGTTGTTGTTGTTCTTGAGGTTTTTAATTTCAGAATGAGTGTCAATCCGCCGTGAACTCCGGGATGCGTTTCAAGTGTGTGTGTGTGTGTGTCTCTACAGTTAAAGTCAATTTGGGCGGCGACACGCACGCACACACACACACACACGCACACACTCCTCGTTGATTCCCAGCCAAATTGCAAAGCCAAACTACACAAAAGAAAACTGAGTCGAGCAAAGAAATACCCAAGATCTACTCCAAGAAAATCGTGGCAGCAGCGCGATGTGCAGCCGCTATTTTTTTTTTTACAAGTGGAGCAGACCTAATACGTGTTGTCTCCAGATGTAACAATTCTGAAATCCCAAAATTTCACAGCACACCGCCGCGCGTGTCACCCCGACCCAATGTGTCGGAGGAAAAGGAATTGTTTGGAAAAAATTCATATTTTGTTCTCCTTTGTGTGCTCAGACGACACGAGGATTCATCTGACAGGCAACAAAGTGAGAGCTGCACATTGTTAAGGAACATGCCTAATGCAGTTTTGCCTGGCAGATTTTGAAAGAAAGGAAAAAGGAAGCAATGGAAAATAAGATACAGGATAAATGGAAAACAAAGCTCGGTGTAGGATAGTGAAGAGAAAAAGGGCTTGAAGTGACTCCCCGCCTTTTTCCAACTGCAAATACATTTTTACAGTATGCGCTATTGATTTCATGCTTTATTTATTGGTTGTCTAGAAAAGTGTGGCTCCCCTTTTCACTGATATGCATCTCCACCTGCGGGGCTGAAAACATCTCTTCGATTTCTAACAGCCGCACAGTCCAACTTGGTGAATGTTGGGGGGTGGGAGGGGGGTGGGTGTGTGTGTGTGTGTGTGTGTGTGTGTGGGGTGGGGGGGGGAGCACTAGCGACTTTCAGTGTGGCAGCGTCACAAAAAAAAAAATCCTCAGATGACGAGCGTCACATTGCAACGGTGTAGATGGGAGATTAGCCCACTCAGCCTTCAGAAATCAATCCGCGATGCTGCTCAACAACAGCGACCATAGTAGATCTGTTCAGCCACTCCTCTGCAGGGCTAATGCTCTTTACTCACTCATTTTCTCCCTAATCAACAACCTAATCAAGGAGAGGCTGCAGCCGGAAATACTGTCTCAATCGCTAATCACCAAGTCCAATTTCTGGAATCGATGCCCGTTGATTTATCAATTAATTCTGCATCTTTAATGCTGCCACTTTGCCTGGCTTTGGGTGTCGGAGGGTTTTAGCGGTCAAATGCATTATTGAAAGAGGCTTTTTACCAAGCAGTGGCTGATGCAGAGAGCTTAGGGGGTTGTCAGTCTTGATGTAAAGCTTTATTTGCGAAGCGAGTTAGTGTGAACAGCCTTTTAGTCCTGCTAGGACGGCCGGGCCATGTATTTATCTTGCCAGAGAGGAGGAATATCAAATGTGTTGAATAAGGCTTTGTCTTGTCAGGAATATTGATTACGTGGTTTTGGGTGGTGTCTCTTGCGCCGTGTGCGTGCGTGTGTGTTTGTGGTGGATGCCTGGGCGCCCCCTGCAAGTGAATGTTGTGCTGTGTGCCGTTGCATATTCTCGCCCCTTTTTATGTTTTTTGTTTGCTCTTTGGCCTTGTGGGGGGGGGAGAGGGGGAGGGGAGGTGGGGAGGGTTGGGGAGGGGGGCTTTAGATCAGTGAGAGGGAGTAGAAGTGGATATCATGAAAGGAAAGCGGTAGTCTGGTGAGAGGCAGTGTGTGTGTGTGTTGGGTGGTGTGTGTGTGTGTGTGTGGGGACGGTGGGGGGCACTATAGTCAAGATCTAAAAGAAAGAAGTTCTAACTGTGGTCAAGATATATATTAAAAAAACAGCCTTGGAAAAGGTAAAGCTTTTGCTGCTACCCCGCTGGAGGCAGCATTCAGAGGGCATGAATAGTGTAGGGCCTTATGGATTTCATCACACTGCTCAGGCATGCAATGGTGATGTGGGATTTGACTCATATTCAGCTATAAATAGTCCAACGGTCCAGGATGGTGTCCCAGGGTCCTGGCGGCTCCCGGTGAGAAGCGATCTTCGCTCTGCGAGTGGACACGCACTAGCCTTTTTCCTTCTGCTTCGTCTCGATGACGATACCCGTCACGACGAAGCGTGTTTTCTGATAATCCGATGAATAAGTAGTCGATTTGTGAAACAGCCACATGATAGTTGTGAACTAAATGCTTGACACATGGAAAGAAATTTAAGCTGGTGTGTGCTCATCGTGCACCGCGATATCTCGACGGAGGATTTTCATCACGATACATCGTCACATTGAATCATCGCTCAGCCCTATGCTTCCTGGCTGGCGCTCTCGTCCCGATGCGAGGGGGCGCAAGCCGTCTCGCCCGGGCTATTGTGTCACATAATATGCAACGTGCTGTGTGCACACACAAGCGTTAACCTTGGCCGCTGCGGTGTGAGGAATAATGAAGGTATAGGCCGCAGAGTCGGAGGCTGAATGCCAAAGACGCTGCTGGAGGAAACGCCATGAAAGGGTTAAGAACATTCACAACACAGTCTTTACTGAAAAGGCCCGTATAGACTGGGTTGATCCTCTGTGGCGCGTGGGTGTTCAAGTGTGTTGTTTGCCGGTTTGAGCGAAAAGGCTGTAAGTGTGTGTGGGCGCGGGGGGGGGGGGGGCTGAGTGTATGTGTGTGTGGGGGGGGTGCTGAGTGTGTGTCCGTCTGTGGCTGTTTGGCCGCCATGTGTTTCATCTTTGAATCTTGTCAGGGATACTGTATAGAGAGGTCCTGGCTTCTGTGTGTGTGTGTGTGTGTGTGTGTGTGTGTGTGTGTGTGTGTGTGCGTGTGTGTTTGTGCGTGTGTGTGTGTGTGTGTGTGTGTGTGTGCGTGTGTGTGTGGGTATACACTACAGTATGAGTTCTGCTGGTAAACTCGGCATTAGCGGCAAGAGATTTCAGGCTTGGTCAGCTATGAAAGCACAACTACGTGACGAGCGTGCTGCCGTTGCCCACAGATAGCCAGCCCTTATCCACTAATTAAAACCCTCTATCACTCCATGTCTCACTTGGCAATCTCTCCATCCTTCAATTCCCTCCATTTTCACTGTGAAATCTCTCCATCTCTCATTATCTATCCATCACTCTCTTTATCCACATTCTCCATTCATCCCTCCCTCCCTCCACTCGCCGTCCCAGTGGGCGGTGTACTTGTTTTGTTGTGTTTCGGGGTGGTTTAGGGAGAACAGGGCCCCGTGGGTCCTTTAGGGGCCTCTCGTCTGAGGTGTCCCTGTCATACGCCTGAGGAACTACGACACTGCTAACAAATGGAACAGATAGCTTTGTAAGCCATCTTTTCGCACACGCACACACATATTTATCTCTCTCTCTCTCTCTCTCTCTTTATATATATATTTATACACACACACACACACTCACTCCAGGAGAGGCATTTCTCGGTGGCAGCTCACTGTTTACTCCCGCAGGACCTGTAGCCTGGATCTGCATTCGCATACAGACTGCGCCTCCATTCCTCCGGATGATTAAGTCATCGCAACGGTAGACAAAATATATAAACCAGCACACAACACGGGGGCTGTCATGACATCACTTCGCAGCATCTGCGGCGACGAAGACGGCTCTCACTTCAGCATGAATATATATATATTATTATATTATATATATATTATATATATATTCGGTTAGGTTTCGCGTGCCGGAGCCTGTTTAGTGAGCGGGATTAGCTCGCCTGTATGCAAACAAGCTTCATGGAAATGTGTAAAGGCCAGAGCTAACAAAAGATAGCAGCTCTCTATACTCACTGGGGGTCGTCAGGCTGTTATGAAAATAAAGACCCTCTCTGCATGGCAGAAATGTATTCGTAATCCTGGAACTATACTGTATCAATAATCGGAGGAGTTAATATTGTTGGACGGCTCTCTGCTCTCCACATCCCCTTGTTTATTTACCAATGTGAAACTCAATTTCTCTGCCGCTGCCATGGCCCCAATCCACTCTCTCTGCCTCTCTCTATTTCCCATTCTGCGTGCTCTCTCTCTCTCTCTCCCGTTCTCTCTCTGTTCGTCATGATTTCAGCTCATTCATTTGAGATTGGAAAGTGTAAATCGGTTTTGACTCGTCCTCATGGTCCTTGTCTTCACACATGACCGTCTCCGCCGCGCCGCTCGTGCCATTGTTGTTGTGGTCGGACATCTTAGGGACCCCCGCCCCTTCTGGAGATGGAGTGTAAATCCTGTTTAAAAGCAACTGTGTGTGTGTGTGCGTGAGCCTCTGTCACTTCTCTAAGCAGATTTGGAAAAAAAATAAAAAATAAAAAAAATCAGCCCACTGGTCCATGCTTCCACCGTTCGAGCAAATGGATGGAAAGGAGGGGGTCAAGTGGGTGGAGAGTCCCATTAGATATTATTGCAACAGCCGTGGATTATCACTCCACACACATTCTGGTGTGTGTTTGTGTGTGTGTGCGTGTGTGTGTGTGTGTGTGTGTGAAAGATAACGTGATAAGAGACAGAAAGAAGAGGGTTAGCAGGGAAGGGGGGTGGGGGGTTTGGGTGGGGGGAGGCTTGACAATTTAATGCGATCCATGTGTTTCACTCAGTGTTGTCACTTTGTATTCATTTTAAACCGAGCAGTGAATAGTCCATTACACGCTGATGAATTATAGATTAGAATGAAATTAGAAATAAAATCCCACACAATAACATATACGTGCGTTGTTGGCGCAGACAACTACTCGCTTGCTCATCCATCTGCGGCGCAAACAAACGCGCACGAGTTGCATCTCAAATTTTCCACCGTGAACGACGCCTTTTTATTTGGCTCCGTTTATTTGAAGCCGTCCGCCGACGAATAGGCACTCCACCCCGGTGCGCGCGCGCGCCACTGTATTGTGGTTAAATGCAGTAGCTCGAAATGCATAAATCATCACAGTCTATGAATTTTACATACTTAAGTCTTGCATGGAGACGATTAAGAAGTGTTGTTGTTAGTATCTGACAGTACACCGATGCGATCAGTTAAGCACTTATCTTCACTAAGGGATCTGTCAGAGCACCGTGTGGCCCCCTGCTCCACATGTACATCAAAAAATCATGAGAGGGATGATACAACTCTTGTAGTGCAGGTTTTGAGACGATTCCGGTATAAAAAATTAACGGCTAGCACCATGCTAATTATTCCGACGTCATCGGACCTTTTTAAGGGCCGTCCTTGGGCGCGTTCTCTATGAATAGTAACCCGTGGCGAGCCTATGGCGCCCGCTCCGCCCCCCCAAGGCGGTCATTCCTCAATTGCAAATCGAGGCTGGTGTTGTGCTCAGGTGGCACATGCTGACTTGTCTTACAGAACGCCCATGTGTCTTGTTTGAAGTGAGCTTGGCTCTAGGAAACAACCTCCAGGTTTTGACATCAAAACCAAGAATCGAGCCCCCTAATGGGCACCCCACTGTGGGCTAGAATTAGCGAGAATAACCCCCGCCAGCAGGCTTACTTCTCTAAATGCAAGGGGCCTCGGAGGACGAGATGCAGGGTGGAAAGCGTGTAAGGTAGGATGAGAGGGAAGGAGGAGGGAGAGCAGAGGTGGACTGATGCAAGAAAGGTATTAAACAGGAGGGAAGGGTGTTTTAAAGGAAACCAGACATTGTACGCGTCGATATACAAGCAGGACTATATGCGCCAAGCGGAATGTTCACCACTTGGTCTCTGTATGTTAACACACGACAAGATGGGGCGCCAGTGTGCACGGTTTGCACGCTTGCGTGTGACAGACATGAAACAGGACAGAGAGCCTCTGTAGAGACAGACAGCAGTCGGTGCCTGCAGCAAGCTCGGAGCTCACAGGGTAATGTATACTCGCTCCTCGCCGCACCAGAGAGAAGGTGACACCAGTCAATCCCATTCTGACAGGGCAGCTGAGATAATAGCGGGCTTTGATTCCTCGCAATAACTCCTGCCAATCAAAATGAGGGCCGCCGCGCTCACGGGGGAGTCACAAGTGCGCGCGGCCGCGGGGGGAAAAAACGCAGGGGCTTGCAGTGTTGCTCCAGTGCCGCGCAGGTAATGGGGATGCAAAATGTGTTTTTCAAAGGCATCGCCGTGCTTTAGCGCAATCATTGCAGAGGGAGAAAAAAAAGCAGGAGATGGATGCGAGGAGAGACGAGTGTAGAGCCTTTACAGATCATATGCGCTCTAATGATGTCTGCAGGGGCGTGCGTGCGTGCGTGCGTGCGTGCGTGTGTGTGGGGTGGGGTGGGAGGGGCGTGGGGGGGGGACGTGCAAGCGATTTGGCTCATTTTTTGACTGTTTGCTGTCAGGGGTTGGCGGGCGGTCCGCACGCGTATGCACGCATGTGGGGAATGAGGAGGGTGAGCGCGAGGCCACGGGAAGGAGTCTTTCAGGTGGAATAAAAGCATTACTGCAGTGGTAGAAAGGTCAGCTGTAAACTTGTATCAGACTAGTGGTGATCACCCTGTGCTGCAGATCTCTGAGGTATTGAGCAGGCACGCTCTAATGGCTTTGATATATGGACTACAGGACTCCCTGAAGAGGTCAATACCATAGCACTTTGTCTCTATGAGCAATGACCCTCTCAAGCTCCATTTAGAAGCTTTATATCTGCAGGAAATAGGCCGGGAAGGCCTCGGGCAGGGCACGGTGAAAGAGAACTAATATGAATGAAGCATTTTCTAATCACCTCTCGTGTGCCGTAATCGTCGGCCCAATCAATCATTAGCTGTGGCCGCACGCGCACATTTCGCGAGACGTTATCAGAAATAGATTTGGAGACGGCTGAGGGAGGAACAAGAGGATCCGTGCGGACTGGAGCTGATTTGTCAACGACACTGTACGGGCTGGCGTGTCCCATCATTACTTTGGAATCTGGCGAGTCACAGTGTTTAATGAGAGTGACATACGTGGGGCCCCCCTGCTACAAATTTGTTGATTTATTCGCGACTTGTCAATGGTTGTCTGCGGAAGAGAGATAAAGGCGGCAGTAGCCGGGGAAAAACAGAAACCGCGACTGGCAGTGCGGAGAGCTGTGCTTGATTCTGGCCCATTTCTCTTCAAACGCAAAAAAAAACGGACGCAATGGCCTCCACCGCGGCCCCTTCCGAGCGTATTGATCCGGGAATAACCTTTGGTGTGACATATGAAAGGAGCCAAATAGCATTTATGAATGTCTGCTGTAACTGGAACGAGCAGACGTTGCAATATTGTTCCACTGTGTTCAATAAAAGACCCCTCGTGTTATTTCTTCTCCTCTGTCCCCTGCTGCCCTTCTTCCCCCACCGACGGCCCATCCTTCTTCCTCCCCGCTGTCCTTTCCCGCCTTCTTCTTCTTAACCCTCCGTCTCTTCTCACCTGCAGACTCCGTGCTCCGTGCCGTGGCCGTGCTGAGTGACTGAGCGGAGCCCCACAAGCCATGGAGGAGATGGACAGCAAACCCTACCAGCCGTTGTCGAAGGGGCGCCATGAAATGGAGATGTCCTACACCAGCTCGTCCGACGAGAGCGAGGACGGCCGCGCCCACCACCGCTCCTACACCTCGCGCGAGACCCTGCCCGACTACACGCACGAGCTGCGCCTCACCCTCGGATCGCACCGGGAGAGACAGAACAACTACAGCCAACCCCAGCCAGGTACTTCGCTCGGGGCTCGCTTAGGCTGGACGTGTTTCCCTGGAAAATATATACACCCGAAGCTGCGCGGACGCTGTATATGCTCACAGATGGATTCTGGCACACATATGGTGGACACACACACACACACACAAAGGCGCACACACTGAGGTCTTTAAAAGGGCCTATGTGAATTACCTATTACAGTCCACAATGAGCCAGAAGGACAGTCGGAGGCAGCCAATTACCTCTTCTCCACGGAGGTGATATTTCTCTCCCACAGCTAAACTAGGTCAACCCCAAACCTCTCTGGCCTCACCTGAGGTGGAACGCCACCCTTCATTACACGCACACTCACAGATACAGACATGTGCGTACACAGGCACGCGCGCACACACGCGGGCGCACGTTGACACATACACACCGGGAAAAAAAATCCTCCCTGCTGGTGACAGGAGGAGAAATGGGCCAGCTCACGCTGGTGATGGATGGCCTTTATGCAGGTCATGTGTGGTGTTAAGAGAGAAGCCGCACCTCATCAGGACAACGCCGCTGTGCAGCTTTTCGCGGAGATCAATAGATGCTCTTTTTTTTCCGCTACCCCAACCTCCTGCTACTCTGCAGAAACCTACCCTCCATGCTAACAAGCAACATTAGCCATTCACAACAGTTACAACTCCCGACAAGCAGGCCGCTGCGGGGATTTTCCCGGTTTGAATGCCACCTTCTATGGATTTTGTTGTATTGTTCGCTGAGCGGCGAACCGCCGATGGCCATTAGTCATCATCATGTCTTCCGCAGTATGGTGGTGTCAAAGAGCACTTGCCTTTTTTTTTTTCAGCAGTTACGGCCTTTCTGTTTCCATAACAAACTACGTCCCCTGCCATCAGTATCATATGGTAAGGTGCAAGAGAACCCCCAAAGCAGCCTTTGAAATGTCAATGGCAGCCGGTTTGTGAAGCACATCTGCTCATCTTTGGGGCAACAGAGTTATATATAGCATACCCTACCTAAGTAACCAACTGTTAAGGGGGGACATTGCCTCCAGTGACGTTTTTTAATGGATTACAGTGTTCCTGACAAAGATCAGCCAATTTGTCTCTCCTCTTATTCCCCACCCATGTTCTTCATATTTTCCTTCATCTTTTAAACCGCCACATCTTGCCTTCTCCGCCCTTCCTATCCTTCCTTCTCCTCTCCCAGCTGTTCATTTTCCCTAATACCACACATTCCTCTCTGTCCAATTTACTCCCACAACCAAGGTCTCCTCCTATCGGAAAAATACCTTTGATAGATGGATATCTATATATATACTGTATGTACAGGTAGATCAAAAGCTCCATGACCCCACATCAGTACACAAGACAGCTAACCACAATAATCAGTTTTGTTTAATAAACTCTAATTAATTAACTAATAATTAATTACATCCTTGCATCTCTCTGTCTCTCTCTATGTGTATATATGTATATATATATGTATATATATATATATATATATATATTTATATATGTGTATATATGTATATATATATTTATATGTGCATATATGTATATATGTGTATATATATACACACATATATATATATACATATATATGTATATATATATATATATATATATGTATATATATCCCAACCATAAAAGGCTATCTTTGCCAGTATACTCCGATACTGCGCTAGTGTACTCTCAAAACTACTCCGATACACGCACACGCGATACGACGACAGCAACGTGACAATGACCCGTCCATCTGCAACGATAACCAAACACACACACGGGTTGAAGCCATCAAAACAGTCCGTCCCTACTTCACTTGTCCGGGAGAATTAGCATCCACAATGTTGCCTGCAGCTACTCCGGTCTCCGGCGCATTAATGAGTGTAGCTGAGAGGTTGTCGAGCGCGCGCTCCGTCAGGGTGTCCGTCATATCGCGGGCACGGCGTCACGTCTGCGAGCGTCCCAGAGAGAAAGAAAGCGTGTGTGTCACAGTGAGTAGGAAGTATAGTCATATTATAGCTGCGAATGTAGCGGTGCAGCGTGTGGAACGTTTATTTTATCGGTGAAGAAATGCCGCAACTCGTCAAGAGCCGCGAGGAGACCCGAGCTGCGCTGCTGTGAAGATGGAAGTTAGTGGTGAGCGGGTCGGCCCGACGGTAGCTACACTAAGGTGCACTTAAGGTGGACTGACCTTTAAAGGTGGACTAGCGCTAATCTCCCTTGTGTGGCGAGCTGATCCTTTGAGTTTTACTCCGTTGTTTTCATTTTAAATATTTCTATACAACTAATAACTGTTAAGTAACAATACGGTTAAACAGTTAATTATTTTACATCCCCACTGCAAAGAATGCTCTGTATCAGGAAAACACTATGTTGAATGTTAAGATTTCTGCAACAAAGTTATTGTTCGAACTATAATGGTATTATTAAGTACTTATATCGGTACTCTGTAACGGCAAGTACTCAAATGTAAGTACTTGTGCTAAACATTATATCGCACATGTCAACTGACGCTTTTGCCAAATATAGCACAAACCGTTTGACACACAGCTTCCGGGGGCCCCTGTCAATTTTGGGGCCAGTCGCCCACTTTGCCCGCTTTGTAATCACGTCTTGGTGAAGTGGACAGTAGGCGAGTTTGGATGTGTTTGTCTTCCATTGCATCCAGTACTGTGGAACAGGGAAATCATGACCCAGACAGGCAGGTATTCTGACTTCATAGGGTGAAAGAAGTAGTCAATATATAAATAGTCCATTTTTCTCTGAAATGAGTCAGGAGCCGCTAACTGTAATGGCAGGACGTGGGAAGTTATTCAAAAAAATGATTTCCCCCTCTAATCAGCTGCTAAAATATATTTTTGTAATATAAAATTGTCTCAAAAGAAAACGGCTTTTCAGTTTTCAGTCAATCCGTGCTCCTTGCTGTGTGGAAATAGCCTATTTGCTCCTGAATTGCCCTCTTGCAGCCAATTTGAGCTAAACAGTAGTGTTTCGTGGTGACCAATATTGTGCCAGTTTAATTCCAGCCGAACAGTGTGTGAGCCACAGCTGGTCTTGACCCCATCAAACAGGCACAGCAGGACACATCGCTGGTCAACGGAGTGGTCAACACGACTGTGGCTCTCATTGAAACACTGCTGCTCGTGTTCAAAGGGCCCGACCTAACGCACATATTAACTGCACTTAGTGAGAAGGAGAGGAAGCCTTCCTTCCTCGGTTCTCAGTGGACTCTCTATGATACAAGGCTGTATAGATTTCAATTTACGCCACGCTTTTTAAAAATTCCATCAGTTCCATCACTTCCACTTATACATTCCAAACCTGAAAATTGAGGTGGCGAGGAAGAAAATTTACTCAACTGCCTCTGCAGAAAAAAAAGCAGAGCTCAATTGAATTGAATTGAATTGAAGTGTAACCAGAGGACTAACGCAGTATATCTGATGTTCTCAGATAACAGGCTGATGCTTGGGATTGCAGGGCGTTCTAATACCTGAAAGCATATGAGGCTCAATTTTTCCCTCAGTCTGAGTCAATATTAATAAGGTTTGATCTTTATCTGATCTCTTCACCCCACCAAGGAGAATATAGATGAGATCAGGGCTCTGTTTGAGCAGCAGTTCAATACATCTCAAGCTCGATAGCACACATCAGGCAGCCGCGCACAGGATATAGCTTCACTCCGAATGGTTAAGAAAAATCAAGGTTGGCGTTTTGATCCAGACTTTTGCTGTAGAACTTGTAATAAATGCTTGCTCAAATAACAGCCTGTCTCTTGACATAATTTGGGCGGTGTTCTGTGTTTGGCTAGAAAATGCCGTCCTCTAACAAACACCTGGTCAGCTTAGCTGCTGAAGGCAAATAAAAACACGCGCTGGTATTAGAGGCTTTTTGAAAGGCTGTGCGATCTCAATCTGCGCGTCTCTCCTCTTCCTCTAGAATTAGACTTCTGCAAGGTCGGGCCCATGAGGAGCCCCGACTACCACATCCACCAACAGCAGCAGCAGCAGCAGCAGCAGCAGCAGCAGCATCAGCATCAGCAGCATCAGCAGCATCAGCATCAGGAGGACGAGGAGGAAGCGCTGTGCTCCGGACCGGCCGCCCACAGCCACAGCCGCTACTCCCTGGGCGTGGGCTCGGACGTGGACACGGAGCCAGAAGTGGACCCCTCTCCCGCTCACGGCCTGCAGCACATGTGGATGCGCGGCCTGAAGTCCGAGCAGAGCTCGTGCCTGACGAGCCGCGCCAACTCCGCTCTTTCCCTCACTGACACCGAGCATGACAGGAAGTCCGAGCCTGACAATGGTGAGTGAAGTTCTTTTCTTCCCCGAGGGGGAGGGGGGCACGAGGGGGGGATTGGCCATCACTATGCAAAATGCCCAGGGGAGATTTAAGCTTAGCAGATTAATGAAGTGCACCTTTGATGATTAATTTTGTGGCATGAAGGTAGCAGGTTTAGGCTGGTTGTGTGTGACCGTATTTCGGTTGCATCCTTACAGTCTCACCAAGTGATGCAACGTAAAACAACACATGACATTGTAACTCTTTTCAAGGTTTAAGTTACAGCCTCGGGCCATTACATGACTGAAACTCCGTTTTTGATAGCTAATGCTTAAGTTCCTCTCCCTTTGAAAGCTCTTTGATGTGGCCAAAATCCGAGAATGTGCTATTGGTTATTTAGTCTCTGAAGTGAGCTCGTATCGGAGGTGAACCTGGGGTCGACTGGGGATGGAGCCCGAGGAAAGTCCAGTGACGAATACACGCGGCATATGGCTCGGAAAGGATTGAATATCCATCGGAAGCTGCGGCAGATTTTTGGTTTAAGGTTTGGAGGAAAAAGAATAGTGGGGCGTCAGTAATGGCTGCCTGAGGGTGGCAGACAACCGCCTCTGTGGAAGGACTACAGCCCGCAAGGAAGGAGAAGTTGAGAGGCGGGGGTGTAGACATGGGGCCAAACTAGAGAAGAGGCTGGGAGGGTGCCAGCTATCTGTCTTGCACTGCTGGGCTGGGCTTGGCTCCCCGCAGATGGAGAGTTAGTTAGAGGTGCACACAAACAAAGACAGAGCTCTCCAACCCATCCCCAAGGGCACTGTCTGTTTACGTGCAGCAAAAAAAAAAGAAAAAAGGTGGAACGTATTCAGTGGCTGAGAAAAGGGAAGGGTGATGGAGAAAGACAGAGAGGGAGGGCAAAGAAAGAGACGGGAAGAATAGGAGACGGGGAGACCAAAACATGCTAATGAGAGAATAGAAATGGTAATGTAATGGTATAATTAGAATGAGAATAAAAGGGAACGAGTGGTTGAGGGTAAAACAGGTGAAGGATAAGCTGGTTTTCGAGTGAGCGTTGGACAAAGATGGTGGGAGAGGGAGGGGGGACTGAGACGGGTCGAGGAGAGGGATCAGCGAGCCGCGAGGAATCAGAGAGTTTAGGATGTGCTTGTTTGTGTTTGGGATGCACCCAGGGGTGCTGTTTAATGGCAGCCGAATTGGACATGGAGTCAGCCTCGTGCAAAATCACAAGATGGAAGAGCAGAGAGCGAGCGAGTGGGAGCGCTCGCGGCATTACACAGTAATCAATTTGCGATGGCTGTGTGCATATGGACCAAAGTTATTACCATTTGAGATGAGGGACTCCATCTTTATCCAGGGTCAGAGTGAAAGCTGCAAAGGGGGGGTGAGAGGGTGGGGGGGGGGGAGGGGGGGGGGGCAGATGGGCATGCGGCAGAGGAAACAGAAGCAAATGAGGACGGATGAAGTCATGGAAGTGAGAGGAGAGGATTTAAATGTTCAAAGCATTTGGCTTTACTGCTACAATGCACCAGGAAAGCCGGTTTTATGTGGATTTCATATGTCACATGAAGAGCTGCGTGTCCTGTGGCTCTCCAAACCTTGACACAATCTCTCAAGAACATGTTCTTCCTTTCGCTCAAGCTTCAGCCCCCCCCCTCTCTCTCTGTGTTTTCTCCTGGGTTGGTATCTTTACTTGGCCACCTTTTTTTCTCTTTCTCTTTTCTTTTCTCCTCTCCACCACCGACGCCCCATTCATACTCATCCTCTCCCTGTCCATCTCCGTCTGACACGTGGCCAGGGGTGTCCATGCGTGGCATCCTCTAATAGGAAATGCATTATGGATGTCACATTTCTCTCCATCAGCACAACAAAGTATTGCACGCCCCTCTGTTCCCAGTGATAATGAAAGTTAGAGACACTCGCAAAGAGATGTTGGCGTAAAGGGGCTGGAATCAAAAAGCTAACGTCCCTGCCAAAATGAAAGTGCATTTTAAGTCGGCCCGACCTTGCACTCGCTTTGTCTTCAGAGCTCGCCCCCTCCCAAACCCATTAATGATGTCAGCTTCAAACTGGCAGGAATCCTTTTGTTCCTGGTCTGATTGAAGCTGACAAGTCAATTTAGTCGGTGTGTGTGTTTGTGTGTGTGTGTGTGTGTGTGTGTGTGTGTGTGTGTGTGTGTGTGTGTGTGTTATGTGTGTGGTGTGTGTCTCTCTCTCTCTCTGTGTGTGTGTGTGTGTGTGTGTGATGGGTTGGCGGGGTGGGTGGGCGGGGGTTGCATGTCCAACTGTGACACTTCCCCTGGGGGAGGCTGTAGGCGTTCTCAAGCACCAGTCAGACCTGCTGACAAACTCAGGAAAACATCAACACCCCGAATTGACGACAGCACACCGTTAGAACAGAGGAGATTGGCAGTAGAAAGACAAAGTGTGGTTCAGCTGGAGTTTACTGCTGACACACACACACACACACACACACACACTCACACACACACACACACATATGCAGACGCACGAGCTCTCAATGGCCAGAAGTATGTGGACAATTGTTGGCATCATATTTAATTGGACTCACAAACTGTTGCCATAAAGATCTGATTGAGGCTGAGGGGCCTAACCCAAATTTTATATGTATATATATATATATATATATATATAAAAAACAACCCCTGAAACAAATACATGCAAATTATTTGGTTATATAGTGTATATATGGATACACATTCATACTGTTGCAATGCTAAGTATTGAAGGAATATTTTGACATTTTGAGAACGTACGTATTCACTCAATTAGATGAGAGGATCGATGCCACTCGCTAGTCTGCCCGTTAAATGTGGAGCCACAGCTAGGAGGAAGTTAGCTCATTAGCATAAAGACTGGAGAAAGGGAGAAACTAGCTCGCCTCACTTGCTAGCCGTGTCTTGTTTGTTTAATCTACACCGAGTGAAATGTTTAGGTGACGATTTATGGTTTTAGGGGAAGTTAAGTTGTGTTGGAATTATCTCTTTGGAAACGACGTCTGCTGTATCCATCGACCCAGCACCTCTGTGCAGCTTCCCCGCTAGTTGTCTGGCAACCTCACCGCAACAGGTAGAAGTCACTGCGCCTACCGAACTTTGGTGTACAAATTAAACAGACAAACTGTATTGTGCATATTAGTGAGCTTTGGAGGTGTATATTTTGGAACCTCTAGCCCCCCCCATCCCCCCCCCACACACACACACACACACACACACACACACACTTCCAGCCTTAATGCTAAGCTAGGCTAATTATCTCCTGGCTCTCACTACATAGCCTGTTTAGCATGTGGACAAGTGGTATTGATTAACTCTCACGAAGAAAGCAAATTAGCGTAATACTCAAATGTCAAACTATTCCGACAATCGAAATTCTTCATTTGCGATGGCATTGATTGAATTGTACAATTGAGTGCTGAGATAAATGCTGAGAGGAAGGGAAGAAGAGGGGTGATGAGAGAGAGAGAGAGAGAGAGAGAGAGAGAGAGAGATTTGGTGTCAGTCTGAATAACTGCAGCGTGGAATCATTTTTAAAAAACTACATTAGGTTTATTATCTGGGTTACAACACTTTCCTTTAATGAGATGCTAATTAATTGGCCACTTTTTCATTAGTTTAATCAGTTGCAGATTTACTCTAGGCTTTTGTCTATCTTTTCAGCTTATCTTTTTTTTCTCTCTCTCTCTCCACTTTTGGGTTTGACACATTGGCATGTAGCAGACAGCCTCCTGGTTTTACATGACTGCACTTTTCCTACATCGGTCTCTGAGCTGAAAGGGTTCTCAGGCAACTGCAAACACCGGTCCAATGAAAGGCTCTATCACTCATTATGGTAGATAACTTTCCGTGCTAAAAAGCAAATATCTGTGTAATTACCACGGCCTGAGTAAGCACTTGACTCTGATTGGCTGCAGGACGTCCATTATTTTTTTTTTTAAACTTGACAACTCCCTTATAACTGTCTGATCACAGTGCTAAATTAATACACTAGAAAGATTTGAGTGTTCCATTTCCGCCAGTCACGGCAGATAATGGTGGGAAGAAAATGGGTTTTCAAATTGCCTCAAACATTTATCGTTCCCGAGTTAGCAATCAACCCTTTTGAGAGTAGAAGTGCTGAAAAAAACCCACAGTTTTGTACGAATGTAATCCCCCTGCATCAAGACATGCTGGCCCACATCCATTAAGCTGACCAGACAGTGACACGGTGTTATGTCTAGACACGCAAACTAACACAACAGGATATGATGGCGTGAAACAGCATTGAAATAAAACATAACAAACGTAAAGAAGTTAAAAGTCAGTATTCCGTTTGTATTTGTTATTAGCGTTATCTCTGTTATCTCTATTCAGCAGGCTGATAGGAATATTTCAACGCGGTATGTTAGCTAAATGAATATTTCACTCAACGGAGACAAAGTCATTTGAACAGAAACGCGAGTCCCTTCCGCCGTTAATCGCCACCATGAATTTATTTACACTTGCCAGCTTGTGCCTCTTGAATTCAATCTGAGCACACTCATTTCTCAAACAAATTCTCTTTCCAAATATTAATTCCTTTTGTTCATGTGTAAAACATGTATTTTTCAGCAGTGGAATTGTCCAAGATGGATGGCAAACCAGCCAACGGCTCTTTCATTTTTTAGCTTCTCGAATCTTAAGAGTTGCTAATTGAAAAAAAACATTTGTGATTTGGACTGTTGGTCGGATGACAGAAGCCCTGTATATTGAAGAGATCACAAAAAGGCTCTGTGGGAATCTGATACATATTTCTTACTATTTTTGTGAAAATATAAAGACGATAGAATAAAAAAGTATACACAATTCAAATTGTACTATGAGTGCTATAAAGTAAGACGAGGCTTTTTTTTCTTCTTTCCTCACTAATTTCCATTTCGTATAATATGCTTAACCACTGTATGAAGGATAAGCAGAGCAAATGTTCTCTTGTCTTGAATGAGAGTGTGAACTCTGTAAAAGAGTACAGTAGATGCCTGCCAGGTCTATACTTACCAACACTAAATGAGGCATATTACCCCAAAATAGATTGCTGCCATTAGACCTTCAAATAAAGTCATTTGGAATATTTTTTTCCCAGTGTAGCTGTTGTCCTTGCCTCGAAATAAGACAAGCATGAATGTTACCTTAAACATAAATGTTACATGCCGGCTATAAACCAAGTAGTTTGGGGGCCTGGGGGAACCGCACAATGTCACAAAGGGCCCTCGTATCTTTTATAAACATGGCCCATTATTTTTTATAATGATGTGCCAAAGTTTCGCAGTGAAGTTTGGCCAAGCTGTGTCGAAGTGAGTGTTGCAGAAGGTTAGCAAGGGCGTCAAGACAAAGGGTTTGGAGCGTGGAGAGAAAAAGTGACCTTAAGGTTTAATGAGCAAGCATACGGCACAGAGAAAGACAAAGTGAGGGCACGGAAGAACACAGGAAGACAGAGAGGCTCGCTGGAAAGTGAAGACATTAGACAGGATCTGAGCGAGCCATCATCAGAAAAGCCTGGCGAGGTTCAGCTTTTATACGGTCTCCAAGGGGAGACGCCCACAGGTGATTAGGGTTAAAACAATGTAACTGTAGACGTTACTGTGAAACTTCCACAGTTGATTACTTGCATTGAGATAATAATTTTTTGGTATAACAAGTTTTCTGCGCAATGTGCCAATTTCGCATATGTTCCAGGAGAGAAATCTGAACTTTGGATGAAGACGTTAAGAATTCTTCTTTAATGACATATGAGAGGCAAATGTTTTTACAGAAGGAATTCTTGATATCTTTCTTTCTCACCCCATAAGTCAGGAAAATACTGTACACAATTCCAAAAAAAAAATATTTGTTGTATAAAACAGGCTATATATGATGTAAAAACCTTCAGAATATAGATAGGAATGCAACCACGAAGGTGGAGATTTCTGACCTCATTTTGAGAAAACAACCTTCAAAAATAAGTGTTGTAAAATAGTTACTACAGGGTTAAAAAAATAAACTAATAGATATCACTGTAAAACTTCCCCAGTTGATTCCTGATATTAAAACACATATTTTGAACATTGGATAAAACGAGGTTCACAGTTCTTGTTTCATTTTGTTGACATATTAGAGTCAACGTTTTTTACTGAGGGCGTTTTGGATATATCTTTGTATCACTCCATAAATCAAAAAATATAATAATAATAACAATCAAGAAAAATATTTTTTTTCGCCATGTTGTAGGAATAAAAAGTTCTATAAATCAGGCTATGAATGATATATGAACAGACCCTTCAGAATATAGATAGGAATGAAACTGAAAGGTTTGGTGTACGTAAGTGCCACTGAAGTAGAGATTACTGGTTCAGAGTCTTAGAAATAACTAATTTTGAGAAAACAACCTTTAAAAATAGGTTTTGTAAAATTTCAAATATTCTAAATGTGTAAAAGGGTAAAAAAACAACAAAAAGAAAAACAATAGATATCACAATGAACTTCCCCAGTTGATTAGTTACATTAAGCCATTTCTTTTTGTATTAAAGTTTCTGAAATTGTATGTTTTAATATACAAATGAGGCTTTATCTAATGCTAACATTTGATGAATTCAGGAGAAATCTGCAGACACACATAGACAAAGTGTAAAATACACACTTTAATGTGTATTTGGGATGTTTTCTTTCCACTAGTCTGAAACACAAAATCTCAGAATTGACAAGTGCATGAAAAACAATGTTTTTGCCTTTATCCCTTTCATTGTAGCTATAAGTCATGTGATATGTGTTATAACTACGTTTGGCATACCGTGTGGAGGAACTGATGGAATCTGATGAAACAGCAACAGGTGTTACACAGAATTAGATTTCAGATGGGAATCAGAATTTCAGGATTTCTCTACTTCATGATGCAATTCTGACATTTAATAGGCAATCTGGACTTTTAATTAGTTGGCGAGGGAATTACAAATGTTTCATGTGAGCCCCCCCCCCCCCTTTAACCAATAGTGTCCGATAAGAGCAGTTAAGCAATGTGAATAAAATGGGTTTTATGTGTTTTTCCTCCCTCTGATGTTGGAGGGCGTGAATCTCCTTTTGGCAGCACCGCAGCCGCGGTAACCTCGGTGGAATTGGGAAACTGCAGCACCCTCAGCAATGGAGGCATTTGCACATGTGCCAATACAACCGCACATATGGACATGCACAGACACACAAGCTGCGTCCGAGTGTCTCCTCCAACTTCCCTGCCGTGTTTGTGTGTGTGCGTGTGCGAGCGAGCAGAGGTCTAAGTGGCAACACCAGGCAAACAGCCGCATACTCTAACTTCCCTCTTGCCTCCCCAAGGCCCAGGGGGTTTTGCAGGAATGGATTTGTCTATTAGCTCGTAAAGAACATTGCTCAGTGCCATATCGATCATCTGAGCTGTAACGTTTAGGGTCTTTAAGTTGTAGAGTTGATCTAGTGGTACACGGACTCCCCTGGCTATTTTACCAGAGTGAGAGATGATCAACTTAACCCTGGTGCCGCGGTTGGCCAGAGGAAACGCTATAAACACGTCCGCTGGAGCCAGAAACCGTTTTTATTGAACCGCCCCGTTCAGCCATCCAGCAGAGGCCGGTGAGCTACCATGAATCCGCCAGGTGCCTCATTGTAGCAACAGGGCAATCGTGTGGTTTTCCTCTCTTTAATAGCAGCCTCATCACAGAGTTAGTCATGCAGGCTGCTGTTCATGACAGGCTGTCAGAATGTTGGACCCCACCCTGTTGTTCTAATGATGGACCTTTACAGCTCACTGATCCAAAGGAGGACCTACTGGACTGTACTACTTGTTGGAGGGGGGAGGCATGTGTTTGTGTGTATGTGAGAGCGAGAGAGAGATCATATTTTTTCTCTCGCTCTCTCTCTCTCTCTGTGAACGCTAACGCCGCTCCTCCGTCCTCATCTCGCTGCCATGGCAACAGTCATCAAATCAGAACATCAACCGTTGCTTTCATCTTACGTTGTCCACCGGCAGCCTACAGGCTGTCTGTATACATAAACTGTGTGATGGAAACATCACAGGGTCCAACCGCTACTTGCTATTTTAATAAGCGGCCAAATGCCGCGCAACTCCACCATCACCTGCACAGCAGAGGAGGTGAGAGGCGAGCACCATTTTATTTTTATTTTTTTTAATAAACAGTCGAATAAGCTGGCTTAAAACTGTTTTTAGCTCTGAGCGCTGTTGGAGTATTAAAATGAGAGGAGAGCATGGTGAGTGGCACATGAATAAGCTCACAGCAGAAAGGAACAATAACCCTGAGAGTGTACCGAGAGATTAGCGAAAATCAGAGTGTTCTGCACTGGGGGAGAGCGGCTGAGAGGGGGCGGGGGACACAAAAGGTGCCTGTACTGCATGGACACACACACACACACACACACACACACACACACACACACACACACACTCAGATGCCCACACACGCTCCGGTGTTCTGTGGGTGTGAGGGGGTCAGTGGGGTTTATTATTTTGGAGGGGGGGGGGGGTAGAAAACGGTTGCCATGGAGGGGAGGAGGAACTATTCCAAAATAGAAATTCCTCTTTTTCTCTTTAGTTTACCTGAGGTGTCTGCAGTGCAGCCACAGAGAAAACACACCGGCTTCTATGAATGGGCACCTAGAAAGCCTAATTGAACAATGCTGGAGAAAGGAAAAGAGAAGTAAGCATATCTGGACCTTTTCACACTGCACAATAGCATCTGTGGCGATGAATGGGACATGTCGCGTTGCAGGCTTCTGCTGAGAAAAAGGCTCGCCTGAATAGCAAAACCCACAGGTTCATTGTTATTCTGATAATCAGAATTGTCATCTGAGCCGACTTTGGGATTTGAATGCATTTGCCAAGAGCATGTCAGTGATAGTAATGGCAGCGTAGTGGTTCCCCCCCCCCGCCATTAACAGCCGCTGCCATTTTAGTTTAACTGCCCGCAGTAATAGCTGCTCCTCCGACGCCGCCGTAGCGATACTGCCAGGGATACTTCTGCCACGGCTGCGTCGGTGCCAGAGTTAAAGGCTGCCTCCGCAGCCGCGGTGCCAGTAGTCAAGGCTGTTGTTACATGGCACGGTGCCCTGAGCCTGTCAGACCTCCGGGGTCTGTACACCACCTGTCATTATCAGCTCTCAGCCCTGGCAGCTACGGGCGGCTAATGGTCCACTGGGTCTCACCCAACAATCTGCTGACCGGTACGAGTGCCGCCGGTTGGGGGGCGGCTGGACACCTGCTTGAACACATGCCCCCACGTGTGCCCGTTGTTCAGTCGTGTACAGACTTCTGCAGAGTATTAAAAAAAAAACCTGAAAAAAAAGAACTTTTTTAAGTGAGGTGGGGGTTAAAGCATGGGCTAAAATGTGGAGGGGGAAAAAACAGGTGATATATGAGCCTATTTCACTCATTCACTTTGCCCTGGGATGGACTTCTTCCACTCACTCCAGCATTGTCTGTATGATTTATAGGATTGGATTGCAACCTTTGTCGCGGGCAGCTTTTAATTGAAAAAGCCACAACAGGACTTCGGAAAGCCATTAATTGTTACGGTTAATTAAGGTAAACATTAAATGAAGAGAGTTTTAATTGGTTTCTCCTGATGAGGGTAGGGATCTGGGGTGACCAGAATCTGCATATGTAAATAACTAAAAACTCCTCCAGGCCTTGGCTTTACTCTCTCTGCCTCGGAGTCCCAGGTTCTCTCTCTTTCACCATTCCTGTTTGTTTTTCCTCTCGGTTTCTGTCACTGTCTCTCTTTCTTCTCTTTTTTCTCCCTTTTCCTCTCACGAAAACACATACACACACACACACACACACACACACACACACACACACAGCCCTACACACAGCCCCAACGGCACACGTTCACACACCTTGGCCCCAACCGAGCTGTCTGCAATACAAAGTGGGTGCTTTTGTCGAGTGACATTGATGTGATGTATGTACATGCTAAATGCTAACGCGGCTGCTCCCTGAAGAGATACATTTGTAAAGATGAGACATGACAGATTGGCAAGAGGCATCACCGTCATATTTACAATACATGGAATTATCCCAAGGCCCTCGACCTGCAAGCGGGCCGCCTTTATTTATAGCATTTTGCTTTTTAGAAAGACAACGCTGGCCGCTGATGCGCGCGTGCCCACCGGAGCTCACCGTGGCACGTTTGATTGACCACGTCTTCCCCGCGCAACAGATTCATTTATTACGCCGTCACACTGTGGCGAGGATTTCAATGTGTACATATGGAAAATAATAACAAACATGTCAAATGGTAGAGTCCCCCCCCCCCTCCATGTCCTCTGCACAGCTGCCAAGTGTGCCAGAGGAGAGGGCGTTAATAGCGCACCCAATCACTTTGCGAGATAGATGCCCTAACACCAGATACATAATCATGCTGTTAAATAAATAGCTTCTTAAAATGCTTCCAAATGCCGCTAAAAGCAGGAGCATTTTATGGGTGACTTGGGAAAAGAGAGTGGTGGTGTCAGTGGGAGGGGGGGAGGTACTTCATTTGCATCGCCATGTCTGCGGTTGAAAGCCCGCGTGTACGCGCGGATGAGGCGAGCAGACAATTGGACGGCTGCTCGGTCACCCGGTCACTCTGCTGCTGCAGTAGAAAAGCTTCTCATGGCCAATGCAGGGCTCTTGCCAGTGTTTCACAAAAAAAACCCACCAAAAAAACAAATGCGTGGCGCTGTCCAAACAGATGCTCGATGCCATTTCCAGATAGTGTTTATGTGTGTGCATATGCAGTGGGCGTGTGTGTGTGTGTGTGTGTGTGTGTGTGTGTGTGTGAATGGATGTGCACGGATGTGCACAGCGTATACTTGTGTGTGTCCGTGTGCTTCCGAGTCAGTGTGCACTTTGCATTCATGTCTGTGCGTGTGAGTGTGTTTCGTTCCAAACAGATGTTTTTTTTTCTTTCTCCAGTGTGTGTGTGTGTGTGTGTGTGTGTGTGTGTGTGTGTGTGTGTGTGTGTGCACTAGCTATATCAGATCAACACCAGCCGGTGCAGTGAGTCTGGCCAAGGTGGATAATATTCAGTGCACGATGTGACCAATACTACACACACACACACACACACACACACACACACACACACACAGGATTGAAGAGACTAGATAGAGCAAGATGTAAAGAGCACCTGCAGGCAAACTTTTACCATTTTAGGCCGACTCAAATAGACTTTGTGCAAACAGCAGGTTAACTCAACATGAATCATCATGATTGTAAAGTGGAGTAGTAAAGAAATAGCCAGCAATCATTGAGGAAAGGGGAGCAGGAAACGAAATAGCATTATCAAATCCAACTAAATGTGGAGGTGGTGGAAGTGGGTTTGAGGTATTTCCGCATTGGACTTATTATCACTCAAGGGGGGCCCGTGTTTATGTACTGTAGCCTTTGTAATAGCCTGCTTTTAATGGGCGCTTGTTGGAGTAATGCTGCACTTGTGCTCCAAGAAGAAAAGAAAACCAGAGTATGCCCATCAAGCTTTTCACTCATGCATGAAACACAATGGTTTATAATGATAACAGTGGCAGCTTTTACGATCGCAATTTATTGTCATTTTTGAAAATGACGTGGTAGCCTTTTAACATTAGGCGTCTCATGTCTAACCGTCGACGCTGCCGGCTGAAATTATAGCGGTCACAGGAAAAACATGTATCAAGTCAAGCTAGCTTGTTATGAAGCTAACATTAGCTCCCCGAGTTGGTTGAAAACTTTTTTGAATGTTACTCATATAGGCTGCAATTAATGGCCACATGATGTTTTGGTGAAAGACTGGAGTTGAAGTTAAGCTATGTCCCAGGCAAAAAGTTATAGCATCCTCACCACTTGATCATATTTCAACGTCTTCGGCGTCGAAGACGTTGAAATAAAAGAGCACCGTTGTTCTTGTATGGCGGTGTACATGAAACCAGTCAGACGTAGTTTTATAATGAGGAAACGTGTAAGGAATGCCTTCTTTCGTTCTAACATAATCCTGCTTAGCTGACATACTTGATCAGTGAAGACAAAAGATATATTCATGCAATGTTGTTGATCATCTCAAACAGTTAATGTTAAATAAAATAAAAGGCTAGGATGAGGGCTAGCCAATGTGTTTTGGAAACATCGAGCTATCTTGGTTAGCAAGTTGGATGGGGTTGCCTGTAAACTTCCCTAAAATGAAGATTGAGCCTCTAACCTTAGCCTAAATTCTGATAAAGCATCATCGTCTTTCTAATGTACCCTGTGGGCCAGCAAAATGGAAGTTTGCTTCCGTAAGGCTCCTTGGCCTTGGTAGTAACTCTACGCTAGGTAGCAAGTTAGCCAGACATGCTAACGTTAGATGCTTGCGTTTGCGCAGACAGTGTCAAAAGCCATTCCAAAAAAAATAAACGCAGGACCATACAAATACGGAGTATGACTCTTCATACATCTCCATACCTGACGTGCCTAGTTACGGTTGCTAAACAATGATTGGTTAATTGCTGTCCATGGCAGGGGTTAAGCGAACGGTCAGTTGTTTGATTTGATTAGTTAATTCTGAGTAAAACTAATGAGCAGCATACATGATGAAGCATGAAGGTTAGCGGGCCCAAAGACACGGCGAGCCGATTTCCCTTTTTGACCATCTGGAACCTCGGGGTGTATTATAATCTGTCGGAGGGACTATCGGTCTGTAGTTTTCAGACCGAGAGGTTGCGCTCCGGCAATTCTTAAAGCCTCCCTCCCTCCCTCCCTCCCTGGAGGAACTGGTATCACATTTAAGGTACATTCATCTATTGTTCTTCAACTGTGGTGGAATAATGGGAATGACTGCAGCCCCTGTCTCAGCGCTTGGAAGATCCCTGTACGATTTGGGAACGAGCAGAAATATGAGTGTAGCCTGTGAGATGTGTTGAGAGATGATCACCTCGGGGAAGCACGAGCCTTTCCCCCTCGTAGCTGCAGAGCCAGAGAGAGAGAGAGAGACAGTGAGAGAGAGATAATGGGGTATGCGGCTCGCAATAGGTGGATGCGGTTCTTCTTTCTCGTCTTTTTGGGTCAGCACCAGAGATGGGTCAGCTCACAGGCGGAGCGGAGGGGAAACATGTGGAGGAAGAATGAATGAGAGTAATATCTCATATGTCTGTCCTTGCCCCCAGTTGCCCTCAGTCAAATCCTCACCATTATGCTTTCATGCCTGATTTATGTGATGTGGGCTGATGTAGCAATGTCTTTCCTTTCCCGCTTTACAAGACAAGAAACAGAGGAGTTGCAACAACCGTGAAACGATTCCAGAGCCGTGTTTCAAACCTCTACAACACAAAGAGATCCAAACAGCAGCTAAACATGAATCGTCTTGGTTTGGATGAACTGCATCGTCTTGTCCTCATCGCCCCGGGGCAATGCTACTTCTTTTCCTCTCGGGGTGATCTTGAGTGGGCAAGCAGCGCGACGTATCAACTGCACTGTATTTATGCAGTTGTGTGCAACATTAGTGGGATGAATGCAGGGTGATGCACGATCGCTGGTGATGTTTGGCCAGAGGCGGAGAGAGGACAAATAAGGAAGAAAGGAAATCTATAGATTAATGCACTTATGACCGATGTGCGGCCGTGACAGGCAACTCTGCGGGGGAAGATTTATCACAGGCGATGGTTATGATTGTGTGGATGTAACACGGGGTTATAATTACTTGTGAAATAAACACGGCTGGTCGGTGTTGCTGCAATCATCGCTTAATACTTTAATGACGTGACATGATGGCTCAGAGATCAAAACCTCTCCAGCTGAGATTGCTGCTCCATCTAATTCTCCTACAAGCAGAGAGTGGCTTCACACTCCACCGCACGTCGAGCTGGAATATTTCTTCTATGAAGCAGATTCTTTTCACGCCATAGTTTGGCCACACTGCAATATTTTGAAGCGTTTTTTTTTTTTGCGCAATTATTTGCTTGGTGCAACCACAAGGGGAACCAGCCAGGGAGTTACAGGTACAGTTCTACTTTAAATTTTGTTTTTGCCGACGGTTAAACGGTTATTGGGTTATTGGGTATCCTCCCCGCACATTGCTTTTGTGCGTTTGTCAAGCCTCTCTTTCTTCTGTCCCTCCATTGCTCAGCACCTCCCGGTATCACCAGCCACAGACTCGAACCACCCGCGGTGAATGTGAATTAACAGACGGCATGCTGCTCGCAGCACCTTCCTTGCCACTGAAACAGATTCATCACAAAGACCTAGATACCGCCTTCTCCCACTAGCACCCACATACACACACACACACGCGCGCGCACACGTTTTCACCCTAGAATAGCACCTCACATATCATACATCCGTGGTGTAACACTCTTCACACTTACACACTGTACTTGGTGATCAGGAGAACAATAACATCGGCAACAGATTCTTCATCTTGGCTTCATCTTCAGGATGCCGCGGTGCTGTGTGCGAGTTCGCAGCAATATTCCTCTCGATATTCGTGTCCACCGAAAAAAGCCCCCTGATCTGTACTTAATAATACATCCCTCAAATTGACACGCTTCCATGTGAGTGGGAGACGCTGGGAAATCGATGTCCCTCGGAAGTTGAAAGGAAGAGGGAGGCAAGTTTGTCCACAGGTCAGAGGTGCATTGTGGGATATTGACCAGTCCCCGGTGCTGCAGTAGGCTCGCTGAGAAAACACATCTACACGAATATTATTGACAAAGGCGGTCCAACCCTGCACCTCAGTAAAGTGGACAGATACTTTATTATCCTCAGAGAGGAAATTCGCTTTCACAGTCAATACATGGGAACACTGAACCCACTCAGGCGGAGGCTTTTTACAGGAGGGGTTCGTGTTTGTATCGAAAAGAACATTTTTTACAGGTGTACCATAATGGGCCCTCGTGAGACCTCATACATACCTTTTTGATCCGCCGCGGGGACTTCGCCGAGAGTTAACGGTGAAAATGTACTCCCAATTCAGCCTGAATTAAATGTCTTCCAGCACGGGAGGAAAGAGATCTAATTATTACCCAGTGCTAGTTTACACTGCATACTGGTTCAGCTCCACAAGGTTTCACTGAGTATTGCTGCTGTCTGGCGGCTGCAAACAGCAGCCTCGAAGAGAGCGCACGGATCGGATTTCCTGACGGGACAACGCGCCATGTTCACCATCAGGCTATAGTTGTGAGCGTTTGTTGGTGGGAAGCCAGTGAGGGGTCGAGTTCTCGTCAGCTGGCTATCGGGCCATTTGTTTGGTGGGGTTGAGGTCTGAGGGGGATGGTAATCTCTTTACAAAGAGATATATCAATTAGAAGCACATGGCCGGCTTGCTCCCTCCCCAGGTCAATACAGGGGAAAAGAGTTTCTCACTGTGTCCTATTTTCTTTCTTCATTTCAGTCACTTGGGTAATTGCAGTCTTGAAGGTACAACACATGGCTTACAAGCAATAGCACTGTGTTGTACCTGTACAGGGTAGTGCCCCAGGGACAAGCTTTTGTCCTCAGATTCTTTTTTTGATATGAGGAAAAACCAAAGCGTGGATCGATGTTGTCCAACGCGCAGGGCAAATTTTGCCCAAAGCGGAAAATACCTCATAAATAGAAGGTAAAGAAAGTTTAGTTGGGGAAATAATAACTCGTACGTAAAAGATAAACATCATGGCGTCACTTGGTTGCAAACGCTTTATTTCTTGCCTGTCTTGGGAATGTTAATTGTCGTGAATAAAAGTGCAGACAGAGAGGAGAACTCGACACAAAGGGCATCTAAAGTTCAGCCAAATGAAGCATTAACAAAAAGCTTCATTGTCTGGATTATTTAACTCTCAATGCTGCAATAAATCTCCCACAAAAAATATTTTAGGCCTCTCTGGTTTCACTGTCCAGCCGATGTCTCACACCGAAGCGTTCGCCAATGGAGCATGTCAGGAACACGGCGACACAGCCACCGCTCTGCCTTAAACCAGAAGTGTTATCTCTATGTATTTAATGAGGTTTTATTGATGCTCTATAAATTAGATCAGCTCAGAAATCTCGGAGGTTATACGAATTGTCCACTGTTACAAAAAAAAGTCACACACAGCAAACGTGAAGACAACAGCACCAAGTCATTTAAATATTGTATTTTTTTCAGTGCTCATGTAATCAATATCCATCAAATTGATTTTTTTTTTTTTAAATTGGTGTGTGGTGTCTGTAGAGTACAGGTTAGGTTTAGACAAATTATATTTGCCTATATACAGTATGTTGTGCAGAAAGATAAACGTTTTTTATTTTCCTCATAACCACAAATATTAATTTGTTCTTTCATTAGTGGATCTATCTTAACAACGGAAGCCTTAATAACAAGTTATTATTTTCGACACCTCCTCTGATTAATGGACAGAGAGCATTTCTGCTGTAATTCATAATATCAAACATTAATTAATGCTGAGACAGCAAAGGCCTTTGTTTATCTGTCATTTGATTGATCTATCATCACCCTTCATGTGATACAATCCATGACTTTCTCATTAGAGACCATCTTTCACCAACAAAACTCATTACGAACCTTTGCTAAGGTATTGAAATTCTAATCCAAAATTTACAAGTTGTGAATTTTCAGTTGTTGGCTAAAAAAAAAAAAAAAAAAAGAAAAGAAAAAGTTTTTATTTTCTCCTGTGTAGGAGTATTTTACTTCCATGTAGCTGGAAGTGAGGCTCCAGCAAACATTCATGACAACTAATTCTGCCTTTAAGGACTCCAAGGTCACAGCATAAAGACACGTAAGCGTAAGGGAACCAATAATGTACAAGTACATTAAAGCAACAATTAGTTGCTTAGCAAAGGACACAAAGCATCTGCCAAAGCAAATGCCTTTTTTCTGCATGGATGAAACACAGGCTGAGGGGGTGTTTAGGATCGTGTGCAATTATGGACTGTGTATATATATATATAATTATATATATAGTAAAGCTAATGTTCTGCTAGCACTCTGCACTCCCCCTCTGGAAATAGAGACTGTTCAAGCTTGTTAGGCTTCCAAGAGCTGCCTAGAAGCCTGTCATTTCACATTAAAGCAGCCTAGCATTGCTGCTTTCATGGATTTGGTTCTCACTGGACAGCAAATGATAAATTTATGTATAGATTTGAGATGGGAGGCAGACTAGGGTGTCTACCCGACCCACGTTGGCTTGTGCATGTGCGTGTGCGTGTGCACACACACGTGAGCCCTTGTGCCTGTTACTGTGACTGTCACATCTATGGAGAGAAAAGGAAGGGGATATTTCCTGTTTAGATGCCACCAATTTCCTCTTCATGCATGGTGCACACACATATTACCCCACACACACACACACACGCACGCATGCACGCACGCACAATTGATAGATTTATTATAGCGTGTCAGGAAAGTGCAGGCTTCACATTTCAGCAAAATGGACCCATTTGGCGGGCGCACGCCCGCATTCACCCCCCCCCACCCTCCACCCAGCTCCTCTCAACCCCACTCCCTCCCATCCAGCCGGCGTGCCAGCCCACTCAGCCGAATCCGGAACGGCACCGAATACATGTTTCTGTCACAAGCTTCGTGTCAGCTTTTTTATACACGAGCGGGAGAAATGGGGAAAGAACGGGTCATTCTGACAGTCGGAATCACTCTGTGTGGATCTTAAATGTTTTACGGCCTTAATGGGCCTCCAGAAATAGATGCAGTGCTAATGTCCTCTGACTCAAGGAAAAAAAAGGGGGGTAGAACGTGTGTGTGTGTGTGTGTGTGTGTGTGTGTGTGTGTGTTTGTTTCCGTGTCCGTGTCCGTGTGCGCAGGACTCTTTCGCGTGAGGGTGCGCGCATGTGCGTTTTTGTGTCTGGCTGCTCGTGTGTGCGATTCAAATGGGCTTAAGTGAGGGATTCACGCATGCAAATGAAGCTACTTAAATCTGGGCCCCCCCCCCCCCCCCCTCCCGCCCCCATCTCAAAGGACATCCTTTTCTCTATTTAGAGCGGCACTTTTGACTTCAGCCCTATGGAGGCAAGGCCCTATGGGGCGCTGGCCGTAAGTGGTGCACTATAGACTATAAGGAATCATCCAGATTTTGGTTTACATAATCTCCCGTCCTCAGACATATCCACAACAAATCTTCAACAAGCTCCTTGCCTGATGCAGACGCTCAACATAACCCACCTCCCCAGCTTGAGCATTAAGCATTACCTTTTCTGAAGAAGGGTTCAATATTGTGGGATTCCTGGCATTCGGTACTTCCAGACAGCATTTGCTGCTTCAGAACAGCTAACCGTTTCGCAGCATGGTTCCTCCTCTCCAGACAGACTCTGACTTGGAATATTGATCTCAATGCTCGCTGTATCCTTACCCCCTCAGACAATCCATACTAAATGTATTAGCTGTGGAGAGAGCTACAATGTCCTCTGCAGCTAATCATATTTAAGCCACAGAGAGAGAGAGAGAGAGGGGTATCTTTAAAGAAGCAGTCTATTCTCAGGGCTGGGGTGGATTGTCCAGACCAGAGGATGGTGTTGCGACGTGAAACCATCAAAAAGGTGGGCTTCAAAGGCCGGCATATTAGGGGACCATTGATGGGTTCATCTCGTAGCATTAGGCCCCAAAGTGCACGCGTGGGCTTGCACAAGCAAATGCATATATGTTCTCACATACACAGGAGTCGTTTTCTTTCATACGCCTTGTATGTTTTTTTGATGATTTATCCTCTCTCTCTCTCTCTCCCGCCAATATCTCCCCCACGCGCAAATGAGCGCAGGCCTCGTACAGGAGAGCGGCTCTGATTGTTGAGTGGGGCAATCAAAGGCTTTGATGCTAATCAGAGCTCTCTGTCCTGCCAGTTTGGGATGATGGAGGAAATGCACAATAGAGAGATGGTTCCATAGCAGAGGCCCGATGCCTGGCCGGTGTGATTGCTCTGCTCCTCGTTCAATGGGGGGGGGGGTTGAAATCAGCCTCGAGCTTTGGGGGGGAACAGGGCTTGCACACTTGGCTTACGTGAGCAACCTAATGCAGTGCCACGTGTAATGAGCTTTGGCTTTGGGCCCCCCCATCACGCATCGAGTTTTCCCGCCTAATCCGCGAAATGCTTTGTGAGACCATTCGTTACATTGGTTCAGGTTGATTCTTTTTTCTTTTTTTTTTGCGACTGCTTCTTCCGCGGAGATGACACCGGTACTTTGTGTGGCGGGATCTAACCGCAAACCGCTTTCTGATAACACCTGTGCCGCTTGATGTAGCGAGCGCTTTTCCTTGGCACTCATCTCCTCTCCCGGTAGGGGGGCCGTTGCCGGGGATGTGTGTTTTTCTAGTCGTAGATTTATTTATTTATTTTTTTTCCCGAGTGCTGCTCTGAGCGCCTCTGTGCTCAAATCTGCCTGTCTTAGCTCTTGCCAGAACCTTTTTGGACATATGTGCTTTTGCCTTTTATTTTTTTATTTTGTGCGCGTGTGTGTTGCGTGTGAGGGAGGAAGAGAGAGAGAGATAGCGGTGAGTTTTTGACAATCCGTCTCCATTGTGGGTTTTTTTGGACCGTATGCACGTACTGGCGAGAGTGTGTACGTCTGTGCGTGTTTCCCCTGCTTGTTGGTTGACAGGCTGTTGTTCGGCCCTCTGACAGACAGTTCCATTAAATCATGCTGCAGTGGTAACCCACAGTGACAGGACGCCATTGCCTCCACGGGATTCCTTCATCAGGGTCTCTCATGCGCTTAACGAGGAAGTAAACATGCTAAATTGTCTGCTGGAGATGAAGTGAAGAGGCTGTCTCACCGCCGAGTGTCACGTGTGATGCCCTCACATCTTAGTTTCCCCCTCTCGGAGCAATGCACGTAACGCAGGGAGCGTGCGCGGCCAAGAGCCGTCTTTGGTTCCCCTTGAGACGAGTAAGTCGTGCCAAGGCATCGGTTCATGAGAATACGCAATGTTAATGTTAATGTTGTGGGTAGTGTGGGCAAGATGGTAACCACCTGGCAGCCTGAGATGGAAGGACTCACGTATGTGCAGTGATGTTTTATGCATTGCTCACCTAGCGTTGAGCCTCTTATGACCGCAGCCACACTGGCAGTTTTCCAGAAACCTCTACGTGGTTTTCTGATGGTCGCAAACAGTTCTGTAGACCGTTATTTCCCCGAAGAGAGAGAGAGAGCAGCGGCGCCGTGTTTTTGCAGGACGGCCATGCAATAATACATGCGGCCCCCTTTTTCGACGACTCCTCTCGTGAACGGGCGCTGCATCCGAAGACGCGGCGCTTTTGCTGCGCATCTCCCTGCAGATTGAGACTGCCTGGGAGCTGCCTGGCGAGCAAACACCGGGTGAATTCTGAAGAGGTGTTGAGTGCAGGGATGATGGCTCCGCTTGTTCCTTTTAAGGTTATTTTAAGCTGCAGACCTGCAGGGTGTGTGTGTGTCTGTGTGTGTGTGTGTGTGTGCGGCGTGCGAGTGTGTGGTGTGCGTGTCAGGGCTGTGTTTTAATTAGAGAGACAGGAGTGTGTCCTTGGGCTGCCGCAGAGGGTCAGGAGAACCTGGTAGTCTGGGAGGGCAAGGGCTGGGATGAGTCTGGCAGGCCTGCTAAACACCCATTACCCAGACGTGTAGATGCACTCAGGAGCGTGCGTGCTCACGCCCACGCCCGCACACACACAGACACACGCGCGCGCGCAGACGCACAAACGCGTCCCCGGTCTTGGCGCCATTCCTGTTGGCTTGTGATACCATGGTAACTGAGCAGCCTGCGTCTCCATGTGTTCCACGGCCTTCCCCTCATCTCTGAAAGCAAAATTACCACTGGCACTGCTCTTGGGAAATGGGAGGGAGGCAGGCAAGGGAGATGCTCGGCAGATTGAGAAGGGCATGCGGGAGGTGGAGTGGAAGAAGCAGGGGGAGGTTGAGAGGGAGGTGAGGGGAATCGAAAGAAAAGAAGAAAAGGTTGAGAGGGTGGAGGGAGGGAAGCATCTGACATTTATGTCCCCGGCCCACAGAAAATGCCACCTCGGGCTGGCATCTCTCTTTCTTCTCCCCGACGCTCCCTCCAGCCTCCATCTGACCCGCGGGCCGGCCGTCCCACACCCGGACGCCCACGCACCGCTCCGTTCCCCGCCACCTCCCGTCGGTCACCCCTCCCCCTCCCCCTCGCCCGACCTCTGGCTTTCATCCAGCCATTTCTTCACCCTCGTTTCCATATCACAGGCCCTCACCTACGGCACGCCACATCGCACCCGCTCATCGTCAGCGTTCCCCTCTTTGATGCTCGGCTTCAGAATCCTCTTTAACTTCGCCCTCTTTTCCATTCCGTACCTCCTCTTTCTCTCTCTTTCTCTCCCCGGCTAATCCCCCCTCCCTCCCCTCTCCCACCACACACACACACCTCTGGTGTGCCTAGCCCGGGTCCCAGCCGATGATGGGACTCATAAAGCCTCCCAGATGAGGGGATAGCTAATGGCTGTTGAATAATGCATGGCGAGCAGGATTTAGAGAGCCCAGTCTATTAGCCTGACCAAATACTCTGGGCTTTTATTAAAGACCAACACTTACAATTACAAACTGCATTAAGGCCGGGGTCCTGTCTCAGCTCCCCGCCCCTCGCTATCCATTCGTCGCTGTCTCCACAGTCATGCCGAAGGAGGAATATTATCTTTTTGCCTTTTCCGATTTTATAGCCTGGAGAAAGTGACCCTCTTAGAGGAGGTCACTGGCAGTCTTTTCTGGTTGTTGTGTCTTTTTTTTATTTTTACGCTACTGTGTCAGAGGTCGGTGGCCCTTTTAGTTACAGCCGTGGCTAGAGGAAGAGATTGGTGAGGTGGAGGGCAGCGGTGTCGCGTTTTCACTGCCGGTGGTCGGTATGAAAACGGAGGGTTGATGCCCATATACGTGGGCTCTTTATGTCCCTCCCTGCAGGGGATTGTTGGTTTTTGTGGCTTTTTTGGGGGGGTTTTGTTTTTATGAGACACCCGGGCGCTTGAATGTGTGTATGCGTTGTGGACACACCTGCGAGCCCTCTGCTCCGCTGCTGCAGAATCGCCGTCGCCGTTCTCTTGATGGATCCTAATATTCCCCGAGCTTACTGTTGCTGCTGCTGCAGGCGAGGCTCTCCCTCGCACATCATTTCACATGATTATACACAAATGTTAATGGCCGCTAATAGCTATAAGTGTCTGGAAGTGTGTGTCCTGTAAGTGGCTTCTGAATAGTCATAAAGTGTTGTTAGCTAATGGCTATCTAAACATCCCTCTACCTGGCTACGTTTAAGTGCACACTTAGCTGTCTCTCTGTAATAGCGTATTGACCTCTCTCCTAATTTTGAGATTGCTATGCAAGGTCTCAGCTTGCATTTGATTATTACGTTGCAACACGTCCGCATATTCTTGACAAGTTGCAAAGTTAGGCGTTTTTGTTCGCCACACGGCCCGGTGCATCAGAGGGAGGTATTTTAGGAACGGGGCCGTATAGTCACATGGATCAGTGGTCATGCGGCCCGAGGGATCCGGTTTTTATATGCGGACAGATCTTTAATCATGTAATTCAAAAAACCAGGGGATATCCAGGCCATGTCAGATGGAGAGGAGACTCCATAAGGGACGATAGATTGAAGCCATGTCAGATCAACACAGAAAGTGTAAACCCTGTAAACCTTGATCCATCTCCATGTCAGCCCCGGCCCCCCCCCCCCCCCACCTCCGTGAGTGTGTCTGCTGGAGAGCGAAGCGATTACACGTCTCATCCACCAACGATCAGATGAAAAGCTGCCGCTTCATTTGTGGCCAAATACAGCAACCTCATGAGCTACTACTTCCTGTTTATGTACGTGTGTGTCTCTCTTCCTCGCTGATGTTTATGCAGTCGGATCTGACCCTGCAGCTAGCCAGTGCTCATCAACGGACTGCACTTCTATGTATAGTACTCCCTAAATGTCACTGGCTTTTAAAGCACGCTTACCTCTTAGTGTATCGAATGGCACACTTATGGGGCTTCATCTGAATTAAAGCAGCTGCGTATCAATATTAACGATGTGCCTTTCCTTAAAGTAAGTGTAAACCGATCCGGATCTGATCTGAAAACCGAGGTAAACAACACCCCATCGACAGCATTTAGTGAAAAAATCCAATCCTCTTTGGCTAAAAAGTTAGTCCGTGTATCACTTCCCGGGGTAACTAAGTTAGTGTGGCAGTAGACATTCATTTCTAATTCTGTACTATTTTATTATTTAGTTACTCAAAATTAAACGTTATTAACTTTCGATTATGAACCATATCAATAATAAATCACAGCCAAATCAAATTGGGTTAAATTAGCTTTGCATCGCAGTGTTTCACATTTATCTGTATTGTTTTTTTGCATCGGTTATGTAACAATAGAATAAAGGGACACACCCCTACCATTACCATAGACCGTATATAAGATGTGGACGTGGTCATCGGGACGTCACCCATTGGGTTGTGGACTGCCGTTATGAAGCCTCGAGTTCGGCAATTTGGCCATCGCCATCTTGACTTTTTGCAACCAGTGAACGGAAGTTACCGTATTTGGAATGTGGAGGAGTGACGTACAGATGTCGTAGACGGCTCTGGTAGCGGCAGCTACCTGTCAATCACGGTAGCCCCGCCCTAAAGCATTCCCTGCTTTTCGGTCTATTTGACTCTAAATGGACCATAATTTACTAAATGAACATCACGCTGTATTGAAGAAGACTTGAAACTAACGGTTGAGACTATAAACTCATGTTTGCAATGTTTACTGAAGTAATAAATCAAGTGAGACGTTTCACATGGACTTTGATACAATCTGACTTCTTTTTGCAACCGGAGGAGTCGCCCCCTGCTGGCCAGTAGAGGGAATGCACGTTTTAAGACACTCCCGCGTCGGCTTCTCTCTGCAGAACCGAAGGTTGCCGCCTGCTCTGAGTACAAGAGTCTTGTTTTCCTCTTCACCTGTCAAAGACGCTACTCAAGCTCAAAAAAAGCGCGCAGAGGTCTTTGGCGGGCTGGATGAAGGGGAATCATGACACCAAAAGCAACTAATGAAGAAGACTTGGTGCTTTTGAGTGTTGAAAGAGGGAGAGGCTGGATTGGGAGGAGGGGTGAGCACATACTGGAGCTATCAAGCAGATATTCTGATCGTATCTCGACAGCTTTTTACTGATATGGACATTAACAAACGGCTTGAAAATGTGCGTGCGTGCGTGCGCGTGCGTGTTCACCATCGGTGTGTGTTGAGACAGCAGAGGTCTTATCTTCGTTAACGGTATCCCCCTGTCTCTCTGGAGGCTCGCAGGGAGCAGAGGGCAACTGCAGTCTGATGTGGGGCATCTGTTCCCACATTTGTTAAGCTTCTCCCGGTGTGTGTGTGTGTGTGTGTGTGTGTGTGTGTGGAGGGGGGGATTTTAAGGGAGGGGATAAAAACGAGAGCGAGGCAGACGCAGAGAGCGCGCTGTAAGAGCGCACGTGCCCATTGAGATCGGTGTGATAGGTGCGGTCGGTGGAGTGGAACGGCAAGGTGTTGTTGCAATAGAGGGCAAGTGCCGGCTTGTCATTGGCCCGTGTTAATGCTGACCCGGGGCCGGTGGCTGCGCTCACCTCATTGACCGCAAGATGGCCGCCGGTCGAGTCTGCAGGTGGTGCTGAAGGCACATCTCTTTCCGTTTCATTCTCTCCCCCCCTCTCTCTCTCTCTCTCTCTCTCTCTCCCCTGCGCTCTCTTTGTACCTCTATCTCCCTCCACCATCTATTATACACTCCTGTCAGAATACCAAACAGCCCCTCATCCTTCCTGCTATTCTCCCCCGTCTCCCTGCATTCGCACGGCCTTGTCTTCTTGTGCACAGTGCTTTTATATATATATATATACGTGTATATATATATATATATATATATATATATGCATCGCTTTCCGTACCGTAATCTCAGTGGGGACATTACATGCATAATCTACTTCATAATAAGGCTCTAGTTGGCCCCGGATGCCTGGTTAAGATAGGAAGGGAGATGTGTTAATTAGACTCATTTGCAGCACCGGCTAGCAAAAGAGCAGGACCCCTTCACAGACGACCCGCTTCTCCTTGAGAGGAGCCACAGAGTTGCTGATCAAAGTTTCACACGGAAAACCACCGGGAGGCGAGGCGAGGCTCAGCACCGGTGGACTCCTTTCGCTCAGTTCGAGAGCGGCTTCTGGTAGATGTAATGGGAACAGGAATTATTGACTGGAGCAGCGTGGTATGGAAATAGTGTCTCTGGCGTGCCATCATCGAGACGGAAAGCTTATAGTACCCTGATTTATGACTACTGTGGAGAATTGAGTGCTTCATAAAGATCGGGCCGCTGGCTCCGATGAAGCAATCAGCGAAGTGATCTGACTTTGGTGGATCGCGGTTTTTCCGACGAGTTGTAAAGTCAGTCTCAACGCCCCGGCTTTGTCCGACCCGGACGAACGCACGTGGACAGAGTTAGACCGACTCCGGCCCTCCGTCAAGGTCATATGGATTAGAAATGATTGGGTTTCCAATACTCTACTGGGGAGTTCTGCATGATGAATCATCACTCCGTTCCAAATCGACACCAATTAAGAAGGGTTTTGTTTATTCCGCTGTGGGACACGCTGTGGATGCTCGCTCGGAACAAGCAGTCTCACCCCTCTGTCTCTTTTCACAGGCAACACTGTGGCATTTGCAGGGATTAGTATAATGCGCGAGCGTGCGTATTGCGGCGTTGCATATTCGTATCCGCGCACGCTTCCCCCGTGCACTGCGGGGCTCGATCCACATCTTATTTGCACACTCGTGTGTGTGTGTGTGTGTGTGTGTCTGTGTGTGTGTGTGTGTGTGTGTGTGTAGACATGTTGGCACGTGCATGTCCACAGTCATGTCATCCAGTGTTTACTGTGTGGCCCTGCTCTGTTTTGTGTCAGTAGCTCCATGTCTGTGAGGCATGCTATATGAAAAGTGAGGTTGAGGAGCCCAAGTGCCGGAGCCAGTGAATTCATTTGCATTCATTCCACTGCCTGTCTCTCCTCAGAGCCCATTCTAATTACCAGCAGCTCAGGTCTGCTACAACACTGCGCATACTCTCTCTCTCTCTCCCTCTCTCTCTCTCTCTGGGTGGAGAAGGAAAAAAAATGGGCTGCTGGTGGTGCATTCCTGTAGCTTTGATACTACTCTCTCTTTAGCCTGCCAAAAATCTCTTTGTGTTGGTTTGTTTGCTGTCAAGCCCAGGCACTCCCTTCCTGTTTTTTAGTGTCGTAGTCAGAGGGAATATAGTGTATGCATGCGTGTGCAAGCGAAACTCCGCCATCGCCTCTGCGTGTGCTTGTTGTGATTGTTTTGCGGATGAGGGAGATGCAGCGCCTGTTCGCGTATGGGGGGGGGGCGAGCGAGCGGGGGAAGCAGGGAGAGAATCGCGGGGCTTGTAAAAGATGAATGTGCGCACTAATCACCGTAATGGCCATTGTGGTGTTTTCGCCTCCCGAGTCTCAAACACCTCGTCACGCCCTCCTCCTGGTAATGCAAATGTCGACCGAGTGATAATAACTCACGTGACGTCACGCCGCTACTGGGCGCACTCCAAAGCTCTGTCAGACGCCCGCGTGCATACTTATGCATGGACGTACAACATGCACCAAGGCCCACACACACACACACACACACACAAACACACAAACACACAAACACCTGCACGGCTCGGTGGCAGGTGGCAATGACCGGGCACCCTGCAGCAGTGACAAGGTCAGGACGGATCAGGACACTGCTGTGCTCTCAGGAGAGATGAGCTGAGCTCAGCTAGCAGCTATTCCGCAACGTCCACGCAAACCTGCCCGGGAAAAAAAGCTGCCAAAATTCATTGCGATCACAAAAGTTTGGTCTGCGAAAAAACGGCGACGGATTAATCACAAGTTCGTAAACAGATCATTTAAATAGCGCCGGGGCCGAGAGGAGGGTGCTCTTCTGAAAAAGAAATGTAATCTAAAGCGCGGCGCCCCCGCAGCAGAGCGTTTGCCGCGTCGGGGTAAGCGTCTCGCTGTAGAAGGAGGGGAGCTCGACTCGGGAGGCTTCGCGCCCTCTCGGGGGAAATGCTACTTTCAGAATCACCTGCAGCCTAAACATGATTGTGGAGTTGCTCCGCAGTTGTTTTTGAACACGGGGTTACAAACAAGCAATTACACAAATATGCACATAAATATACACCGCATCGCGCAGACAGACAGAGGCACGCACGCACGCACGCACGCACACACGCACCAGTAGGCACGCGCGTGGAGCGAGTCCTCCGGTATGAGAGAGCCAGATGATGCATGGCTGCTAATTATCAGGCTCTGTATGAAAATCGACTGTATTTCTGTGTGTGGGGGGGTGGGGGGGGGGCTCTTAGAGCTCCTCGCCGACTTCGTTTGTATTTTCTGGCTTTAATTGGACAACATGATTGTGTCACTTTGTTAAATGTAGATCCCACCGTTCATCCCCGTGTCTGCGGAGATGAATCAATGGCTGTTTTTATTCTAATTGCCGTCTCAGAGCCCACTCTCATCAGCGTAATTATCCGTGCTTCTGTTGCCATCACTGCTATTTTCATCATCATTGTTACCACTGTTATTACCGACGCTATCGCCGTTTTCTTTGCTATTTCCAATCACCGCGGGCGCTATTATCAGTAACATTATTTTCGGCGCCGTCGCCGGGGCCATGATCATTAGCAATATTTAGCCCGCGTTATCATAAGTTCACTGTTGTTATTATCGATATTGCCATCCTTCACGCCAACTTCATCAGCAGCCAGCCAATAAAAGGAGTCATATTAGAACTTTTAATCTCTGATGAAGATAACGCGTTATCTCTTTGTCGGGACGACAGATGGTCAGCGAGGGCGGGATCCCATCTCAGTACCGCAAAAAAAAAAAGAGAGACGAACAAAAGCCAGCGAGTTCTAATTTCAGTTGTCTGACCTTTTTATGGGGTTAATTATTTATTTCATCGCAGCACAGCAGTGGAATAAACTTTGTGGCAATTTAATGCAAGTCAATTAAGAAGCCAGATAGATGAAAAGCTATCCTGGGGGAAATTATTAAGTTTGTATTTTTAGAGTGGGGTGGATGATTTTTTTCTTTTTGGTCCAACAATAGTGTTAAATGTTCTCAAAAACGATCACATTCCTCTGTCAGACAGGCAGGTTTGATGTTGTTGAGGTCAGGCTCTATGGATTTCATACAGCTTTCCTGTAATAAGAAATTAACTAGCGCCATAGTGCGCTGGGCACAATAATGGAGAGCGGGGAAGAGAGGGGGAGTGGGCGTTAGCAAAGACAGAGAGTGAAGAAGAGGAGGAAACCTGGTTAAATATTAGGCTTTATTGTTATTGTGGCTCATGTTATGCTCTGCTACCCACCAAACGTAATGGTCTCTTGTTATTAAAGAAGCTATGCATTCTGTTGTTGCAGCTTCCACACTTTAGGAACCGTATCAGAAGGGCAGGGGAACTGAATCTTACATTATCTATATATCTATATATAGATATCTATATATATCTATATATAGATATATATATAGATATATATATATATATCTATATATATCTTATATCTATATATATTATAGAAGAAAACACAACAAAATATATATAATAAAAACAAACAAACTGTAAGATGTGGAGATGAGTGAAAAATAAACAGACAAATAATGATTAGGCACAAGTGTGGTAGCCTCTTTTACTGTTAGGTTCCTTCCTTTACACACATCAAAAACTTCAGAAAATTTTCCTGGGTAATTATTAGTCTTCAAAAGAGGCAATTTCCATCATCAATTTTATCCAATCATCAAAACCCTGGATTTGTCAGGCTCTTCCAATGGCCGAGACCAATCCTTGAAGCGGCACTAAAGCCGGCCAGTGCAAGTCCAACGTTTTGTTCAGGTTTACCTGGTGGTCGAAGAGGCCGGTCTCTTTCGATGCTCAGCTGTGGAGATTGTGGCAACTTTTAATTACTCGTTTCCAAAGAAAGGAGAAACAACATTCCCACATTAAATGAAGAAAAAGTACCTGTTTCACCTTCACACTTGTTGGACCCTCCTCTTCGACATTGAAAAATCTGCAAACTGCACCTAAATATCTCGGAGAAAATATACAATTCAACCACACGAAATGTGTCTTTTTTATGTAAATATTTTATTATTTTTTGTAATAAACTTGCACATGAATAAGTCTTCAAAAAAGTCAGACTTCCCTCCCTTTAGCTGCAAGAATAACAACACCTGCCCCCATTTATTTACCCCACTGTCCCTCTAATCATTTCCACACAGTCCCTTGTTGTCCATGATTACCAAAATTAGATTCCTCACTGTAGCCTCTTAACGTTCTCTGCCCTATTAGAAGAGCACCATGCAGAGGTAGCGCTGCACATCTGGCAGGCACATCCCGGCTGAAACTAGAACATTTTAATGACGAGCATGACGCAGACGATTATTTTTGCGCTTGTGATTCATTTTTCATTCAAACTGTTTTATACCTGCTTTTGAAATACCCCTCCTGAAAATAATTGCACCGTCATGACAGCTAACTCATTACACACACGCCCATTACTGTGTGTGTGTGTGTGTGTGTGTGTGTGTGTGTGTGTGTGTGTGTGTATTTTTGTGTTTTTATGACTTGTGGGGACATCTGTTTTCACAGTCACATTGTGGGAACTTGCCTTCCTTATGGGGACAAAATCAACATCCCCATAATGTAAATTGTTACATTTTAGGTTGAAGACTTGGTTGAAGGTTAGATGTAGGTTAAGGTTAGGTTAAGTGTTAGGATTAGGATGGTAGCCGTTATGGTTAGGGTTTGGGTAACTCTCCAGGAAATTAATGTAAGTCAATGCAACAGCCCAAATGTCAGTGTGTGTATGTGTGTGTGTGTGTGTGTGTGTGTTTCTGTGTAATGTTTTACAAGGCTCTCCTCTCATTGCATTAGTATGACTTGGGTTTAAATGCCTAAATTGTCATAAATACTTAATGCCTGTGCTATTTTAGCTCCTTCCACTGACAGTAATGCATTTTTAATACCTGGCCCAAATACCTGTTACCTGTTACATTTCCCAGTAAATCCCCCCCAGATCTCCCTTCCGCTGGCTATAAAACGCTTTCCCTCATATCTCGCTTATGTAACCAAAAGCTGATGATTCCAGGAAAAAAATCTCATAAGCGACTTTCCAAATGTGTCTCTTCTGGAGGGCTAAGTCCCAAGAGGAACTCCGGGGCAGAGGATGTACTACACTGTCACGACTGTCATCTGAAACTGTAATGGCCCCTCCTCTGGCCTCTATCTGCTCCCCGCAGAGTCGGTTTGATGTTTTTTCGAAACACCGCGCGGCCACTGCCCTACATCGCCGGGCCTACTTAGGTGACGTCTACCGTCTAACACAGCCCACGCGTCTGATGCCACTCTGTGTGGAGGAGCGCGAGAGGTGCGAGAGGGAGCCAGCGAGTGCTTCGCTGCCATTTGTGCGTTTGTGTGAGAACGGTGGAGTTGGGTCAGTTTGTGGATCTTTGGGAGCGGAGACCCAAAAGCTGCCTTAGTTAAGCCTTCTAAAGCACCATCTGGCAGCCCGGGGCCCTGTGTCACCCTACTCACCAAGATTACATTCTCCCCCGGCCCTCCATCCTTGTCCTGTTCTCTTCCGCTCCTGTCCACTTGACGCGCTCTCGGCTTCTCGCCTCGCCGGCCAACGCAAACACAGAGAAGGGAAGTTTTCGGGCCCACTGTTTACCCAGAGCTCTTATAACTCAGGGTTTTTCTAAAAAGTCTAAATTAATAATGAACCAGAAGTCATTTGAGACTTAAGAGGCAGAAATTATTTGGATTTATTAGTTTCAAAACAATTGCGAGCCATTTGGGCTTTTCACAACTCTCTTTTCCATTGTAAGAATATTTGGAATGTTTGTGAGTCTGACTCAAACTATAGAGCTATTTCTAGAAATGTCTCAGCAGATTAATTACATCCCCTCTCTTTCTCTCTCTCTCTCTCTCTTATTTATTTATTTATTTATTGTTGCTAAGAGCCTCCATTTCAAACTAGTATGGGTTTTGAAATATGTGGCAATTTACCAGGCAGGGAAAGATGCTATTGTGTGGCATTATGGGAAGTGTGGTATCCAGCACAGAAGTGTTTTTTGCAATGTGGTACAGATCCTTTTAACGTAAAGCAAAGGCTCCGAGTGCGTCCTACGCCAGTGCCGGCAGCATCAAGAGCGAGCGTCAGCATTTAAGAGTTGGCTCCGCCGTTGACGTGTTTTGATTCGATGACACACCTGAGGCTGACGGGTTCACACTGCGATGCGTCAGAGTATTTGTCAGCGTTGTTCGAAATCAAAACTTTGTTTTTGGCAGAAATGTTCGCAGTGACTTTGCAATTTCCGAATAACAGAGTCGGAGTCAAGTCCAAGGTCAGCGAAGTTATGCTTAAGACGAAGTTTAGAAGTTGATTTAAAGCCTCAAGCGTAACCAGAGTGCAAGTTTCACACTCGAGTGACTAGCTCTGGGAATGCACTGCGTGTTTGTGTGTGTGTGTGTGTGTGTGTGTGTGTGTGTGTGTGTGTGTGTGTGTGTGTGTGTGTGTGTGTGTGTGTGTTGTTGTTGTTGTTAAAAAAAAGCATTTTTAAACAAATGCTAAAAACATCTGCAGTATCAAAAAAAAAAAAAAAGAAACCGTCTGTAAGCAGGGGATTTCTGGCTGGACTCAAAGGACTCCCAGTTACTGAGGAATCAGATAGACTGCTTATAAAAAAAAACTGAAGCACCACTTTCAAGCTCCTGGTGCATTACAATGATACAGGATACGGTAGTGCTCAAAAAATTGTTCCGTCAGTTTTCCCTAAGCATGTTATTTTTAATACTCGGAGGGGGGGCTCCGACAAAAATAGCTTCCATTTTCCTCATCCATTAGTTCAGACTAAACAGCACCTCCAGGTGATGACACAAATACGTTTCCTGTCATTTCACCAGGTCTCACGTGGACTCACTTTGATTAGCTGCTGGAATCGTTAGATGCAGCGCGGTGACAAGCAGGGTTGTATTCCTGTGCAGCACAACGCAATATTATATACTGTGTTGTCTCGGGAGGAAAATCTGTTATTAAAGTCCAACGCAGGCCGCTGTGCATTGCAGGGACGAGTGTATAAATACGACACATCTGCAGGCTTAGAGCGCTCACAAACTACACGTCTCAGCTGTTGCTATTCAAAGGAAAACATGTTCAACATGCTAAAAATATCCAATTGTATGCGTGAGTGTGAAATGTGCCTCATCACAGACGGCTCAGAGCAAGAAACACCAATGACGGGAGGACGACATTCAGTTACATGTTCAGTTACAACCCCCCCCCCCCCACACACACACACACACACACACACACCACTCCCCCCTCCATGTTTCCTTGAAATCCTGAAATAAACGGCGCGACGTGAGTAATGTTCTTGGCACGATTAAGGAAGACGTGATTTCATTATGTCGGCATGCAGATGAGCGGAGACAAATGTTTTATTGCGCGCTTTGGAGATGTGGCAGAGACAATTCGGCCATGTTGGAAGATCAATAACCAGCAATGTGTTTTTTTGGAAGATGAGAACTTGTCATCTGCTCAAACAGCATTGTGACAGAGTTGACTTTGTGCTTTTGGAAGTACAAATATGCAGATATATACAAACACACACACACAGGCACAAGCAGAGGAAATGTCATAACTGCCACTTTAACAATCTTCAGAATGCCATGTCGGCTGGACAGATGGCATCACGGAAGTATGACTTTGGAAATGTTTATAGGCCTATTTACAGAACAGCGCCTGTCCTGCCATAGCATTCATACAACACACTGCTACAATATACATCTTGCAAATGTGAATTACCAGCAACTGAGAGTCATAAAACCTGATGTGCTGTGTGGCATGTCAGCGAACATTGGCGGATGTGACAAAGCGCACTGGCTCGCATGTCTGTGCCGAAAGGCGAACAATAATTTAGTGTGAGCACGGAAAAGCAATATGATTTCTTTCTTTTTTTTTTGCTTTTTTTTTAAACATTACTTAAAATCTCACTGCATGTGCCACAGATTTACTGCCACGGAATTGTTGACGATAACACGTCCCATAACCGTTTCCCCCGCAATATTTGGGAAAAGAGGTTGCCTCAATTTAAGACATAATGGGCGGTTGAAGAGCAGTAACGCGGTTCTTTACTTTTCCAAGTTTTCATTCGACAAGAATCACAAAATGTGTTCTCGGGTGTTGTCTGTGTCATACTTACAGTTGAATTGGGAAGACTGTCTAGTCTCCCAGGTGGGTGACATTTCCAGTTACTAAATTATTGCTGACGTTCTGGCAGCAAATAGAGTTGTGGGCCGATACTGTCTGTCTGACAGATACTGGACTCCTCTCTCCCTTACAACTGGTCCGATTGTATAGAAGCCTATGAGAAAATGGGCCTACTTCTCAATGGATTTATTACCTCAGTAAACATTGCCAACAGCAATTTACGGTCTCAATCTCTAGTTTCAAGTCTTCTTCAATACAGCATGATGGTCAGAAGATTATGGTCCCATTTAGAGTCAAATAGACCATAAAGCAGGGTATGCTTTAGGGCGGGGCTACCTTGTGATTGACAGGTCTGGGAGTTGTCCATGTTTTCATCTTTCCCCTATCACAGTGTGTTTTTAGTTCATGGAAGTTCATTGTAAACCTTTTTGGTGGGCCAAAGAGAAAATATACTTCGCACCGACCTCTCGTGTCACTTCTGGTTGAAAAAAAAAAAAAAGATGGCGAACTCTGGTCTTCCTGTGCGTCCCAAGTCCCATGCTACTAATACGATCTAGTATGCCAGAAACAGATGTACTATGTCCCAATACATAGTATGTCAAGTGCAGTGTGCCAAAAATATCAGGATGTTCCCTTGCGCAGCAGAGAGGGTCAAAGTGCAAGGTGCAACGTTATGAGGATGTCCCACATGGATGCAGTCTGCATGCAACAGCACATACTCAGTAAGGGTGACAGCGCGGTGACTACACCACCACTTCTCACATACAGTCCACACGCATGACCTCACGGACACCGACACATGCGCACAGGTGCACGCACACGTGGAACTAAATAAAGAACGCTCTGCGGTCGCACACTTGGACGCGGCGCTCGCACATGAAAACAAACATATGCGCGCACGTTTCCGTTGGCAGCGCTGTAATTAGTCCGCGCTCGCTTTTGGAAGACACACTGAGAAGAGAGAGAGAGAAAGCAGCAGTGAGGAGGAGACGGGGGGAGAGTTATAGGGAGAAGGAGTGATAAATGATGGATTGAGAGAGCTCCAGCTAGACCCCGAGGTTACCAGTGTGAGGGAGTTACAGCTGGCTAGCTCATTCCGTCGAGCTACAGATCTCATAATAAACATCACATGGGTAGTTTGGGCTGCCGGCTGCAGATTAAGCCAGAGCTGTTAGCTCTTTAAAGACTGCTCACTGTTGCAGCCAGCCAAGAACCTATTTATAGGGCGGCTGGAAGTGTATCAAAGCAGGTAGGAAGGGAGGGCACCGGACAGGCGCCGTTACCGAGCTGATTTATGTCCCTCAATCAGTGTAATAACAATAAACTGTCAACGAACATGCCACTTTTATTTGTAATTTATGACACTGCGCTCCTAATAAAGCTCTGTTTATTTCTCCCCCTTGTCCCTCCCTACCCCCCCCCCCCTCCCCCACCTCCTTCTCCCGTCTCCCCCGCGCAGAGCTGCCCAGCAGTCCAGGTGGTCAGTTCACGTTCCGCCCGCTGCCCCCGCCTCCCCCGCCGCCGCACGCCTGCACCTGTGCCCGCCCGGCGCCCTACACCCAGGTCAGCCTGCAGAGGAAGACCATGCCGACGCGGTGCCAGGCCGGCCAGGGGGGCCAGGGGGCAGACACAGGCTCGAGCACGGACCAGGCGCAGCTTCACAACAGCTGGGTGCTCAACAGCAACATTCCCCTCGAGACCAGGTAAGAAAAAGCAACAAATGTGCCTCCAAGGTTGTTTTTCACAATGGTTGTTTTATTTATTTTATTATTATTATCATTATTAAATGAAAGGATTTGGAACAAATGGGGAGAGGGACTTCGTTCCAAAAACGCTCTCAGGTGGATATGTCACTTTGCAACGAAACCCACCAAATGAAAACATCCTCAGGGCAAACCGGCCTCCTCCAACATCATGTCACTCTGTTAAAGACATTCCTTTAATCTCACAAATGAGGCTCACTAGATTAGAGGAAATTATTTTGTCAGGAGTGCGGGTTGGTACACTTTCACAATTTCGGAGTAGAGTGATTAGGAGTGAATGTTGGACTAAAGGATTTTTTAAGGAAAGGACATGTTGTGCACGCGTAGAGAGCAGTAAGTGGAACGCCACGCGGGCCTCTGGGGTATTATTACAGGACTTTGCGCACCATCAAAGTCGGAACGAATCTCTGCAGGTCTTTTGGCTTCTCATCAATTTCGTACCACCCACTGTCGACAGATTTACCGGGGGACCAGTATCTCTGAGTTTCTACTACATAAAATAAAAGTGTAAGTCAGTGTCTAGCAGGAAGCCACTTTTCAGGAACACATTGTGATTCCACTTCCAATTGTAGTGCCCGAGAAGTTTTGTATTTTTTTCTTCTTATTTCCCAAAGCCGCTGGAATTTCTGTCCCACCAAACAGAATTAAGCATTTGCTCGCTGCATAAGTAATGATTGATCAGAGAATTATTTAGGAGATCCTCATTTGTGAGGCCGCTTCGGAGAAGGAGCAGCAAGGTGCAAAAGAATACGTTTGCATGTTTAATGAGAGCTCGGTGCGGCGGCTGAATTTCTGGTGTTATGAGTGAGGATGAGATTGGCAGGCTGCCATACCAGAGGAAGAAGGTTTAATAAGTTATGCATTAGGCCATAATTAGATCTTACCTCATTTAAAGGAAGGGAAGAATAAAATTAGATTCAGTGACAATTTAAATTAATCATTGGCCAGACATGACTATCAATGTAAAAGTCACACGAGTGCGTTGTAATTACAGTACTTATCTACGTGTGTTTGCTTCAAATGAAAATCCACCGAAAATATGATTCACGCTTTTTTGCTTTGTTTCTTTGTTTCGTTTTTTTTGCTTTTTTGGTGAGTGTGTTTCAAATCGTTTCAGACGATATTCGCCGCACATAAAGAAGTCTCTCCCAAAGAGAGATGTGATTATAAAACAGAATTTCAGCGCCTCGGCATATTGGACGGTGTCTTTTCAGTCTTGATACATTTCTGCATTTGGGAATTTTTAGTCAAATAACTTTCATTTGATAGCGCGCTATTAGTTCTGAAGCATAAAATGTAATCACATGCATAGTCAATAGAATAGTGCCCCCCTCATAACATAATTCAGATGTTATTAGCTCGTTTCTCTCTCGCTTTTGGCGGTGGGGAAGACAAAGTCCTCGCTGCTTCACTGTTTTGGGTTGGATATAATATTCAAGCACCCTCGTCTCTCTCTCTCTCTCTCTGTCTCTCTCTCTCTCTCTCTCTCTCTCTCTCTCTCTCTTTCTCTTTTTCTCTCTCTCTCTCTCTCTCTCTCTCTCTCTCTCTCTCTCTCTCTCTCTCTCTCCTCTGTCACACTGCTAATCTAATGATTTCATATTTTTTGCTCTCACCCTGACGCTGCTGCTATCGGGCTCAATCTCAGGCGTGGGATTAAAGATTTATCAAGTATTTACAAAGTTGACATGGGGGAGTGGAGGGGGAGGGGGGGCGGTGGCTCATGCTGACGGAATTATAAGCGATGGCGTGACCTTAAACAAAAATTGTTTAGTATCTCCTGTTGTCAAGTACACTTTCATATTCCTCGAAGCGCTATTTGACGAATCGGTATTGAAGTGTATTGACGTTGCGTCAGCGGAGATTAAGATTGTTTGAAGTGCGCATAGATTTCCTTTTCAGACTCGTATCCGTTATGTTTCCGGAGAGAGGCCGGCCCCGTGTGAGTGGAAGGCTGCAGATATGGATGTTCAATATATCTGACTGGCTCTCACGCTGGGTGTGTTAAGAGGTATAACAAATGCGTGGACTGTAATCAACTTTTATACACGCACACAAGTACCTGTGCTGCATGCACATAGCCCTCCACCCACACACACACACACACACACACACACACACCACACACACACAACACACACACACACACACACCACACACACACACACACCCACACACACACACACACACACACACACACACCACACACACACAACACACACACACACACACACCACACACACACACACACACACACACACACACACAGTCATTCGCACTCATCCAGGTGGAGACAGCCCTTGGGCCGTAGACACCCACCTCCTGGAGAGGGGGAACTCTCATTTTCTTGCCGTCTCGGGGGAAATCTGCCCTCTGATATGAATTCAGAGCTTCCTGGGCGTCGCCCCTGGATATTGTCTGAGGAGATCAAAGGCAGGCAGCCGGGGAAGAACAGTGTAGCGTTTTTTTTTTTTTTTAAAAGCACCACACAAGAAGAATAGAGTTCCACTGCGCGTTGACAAATGCAATTTCTTCAGCCGGATTCTGATCCCTTTTGCTCTGATCCACCTTCAGCAGAGCAATAAAGAGCGTAGCAGCGGAGCCGACCTGTGCACCGGTGTCCAAAATGTGAGAACGCTCACCCGCATTTGACATCTTTTTGTGTGCGTTCGTCTTGTGTGGGAGGGGGGGCATCTCCGAGCTATGCCTCTCTCTATATGTGTGTGTGTGTGGTTGTGTGCGTGTGTGTTTGTCCTAAATTTGGTAGTGGCCTTTCAGAGTTGAACTGCCATTAACCCTTAGGTGTTGCTCCATGTGCAGCCTCCTGTGTCCCCCATCTGACTCACAGCTCTCTGCAGATGCTGGATGGGTGGATGGAGAGAGGACAGGGAGGTGGGGAGGGGTGGCAGACAGTGAAGGATGGATGTCATCTGACTCTCTCTTTCAACCCAGCCATAGGGCCACGGCAAAAAGAGAAACACACATAAAGACAGAGACTAAAGATGGCCAAAAAGAGAGAATTTTAGTTCATAGGCAAATTAAAATATCCATCTTACCCCAAATTAGGTGCATTATAAAGAGCTAAAACCTGTTGTTATGTCTTTAATGCACTGAAATTACAAATTTTATTGTATTTTAGTCTACTTTAATTGATTACATTTTTTTTTCTCTTTTTTTGTGTTTTAAAATCTTGCTCTCCTGTATGTTTGGTCTGAAACACTGTAAAGTGCTTCAGTGTTCAAAAAGTCTGACAGAAATAACCTTGCCTGGCCTCGCCCTGAGGTCATTTCACCAGTTCCCTATGCTAATGTTTCAATCATTTTCTTCTGATTTGCATGACACAAGTGCTACGATCGACTTTATTCTGCCACACATCATGATACCAAAACTCCTTTCTAGAACATTCTCGAAACTCCCCCCCCACCGGCAGAATTTTGCTCTTTGTTTTTAAGACGGATCCGCCCTCAAGGCTGAATATGCGACTAAGTGACACGGGAAGATGGATGTGTTTTTGCCGTGTATGAGGGCAAACGGACGACGCAGTCTTGTGTCCGGCGTCGCTGCATGTCAGTCTGCTGTCTGGCCCCACTTTAATGGCCTGTCCTCCGAGGGCCCTTCAGAGACCGCGGTCCCACCAGCAGCCTGTGACCTCACACCCTTTGCCGCGCGGATGGAATAACACTCTGGCAAGCTGCGCGTCTGCCCCGACATATCGCACTCACAGCCGGTATTAACCCTCAGAGAGCACACAGTAACCTGGGGCAATCATTGCTTGTCTGGGAAAGCCAGGAGCTCCTGCATATATATATATATATATATATATATATATATATATATATATATATATCATTTTATATATATATATATATATATATACTTTTTTTTGTTATGAAAAATACACACCCACTGCAGAGGGTAAAAAAAACAAAAAAACAATGAATCATACCTGCTTTTTTTTGGGTTCTGATGCTTCCCCAATATAGCCTTTGTTTTCCCAACACCAGCAGTCTTTGCTCCTTTTTTGATGCAAGTCAATATGGCCAGAACAAGCTGGGACTGCTTATTGCCAGCCCAGATTGTTATTTTCCAAATTGCCTAATTTCCAAAACCCCCAATGTTTCTGCTTCCTCATCTGACACTATCCAACCCTTGTCCTCCATTATCCGAACGCAATATAGATGAAATGCTACCTTGATTAATTGCCCTTCAGCTCACTTTCCTATCATCAGCCGCCATCTCACACGCTCTTATTCGTAATGAAAATGAGCCTCGTCTTCGTTTAACTAATACCGCCATATAACTTAAGTAGTCGCTTTGATGAGTCAAAAAAGGAATAGGTAAGTCATTGATCCTTGGCTGCCGGGGCTTTTCCATTCTCTTTCATATCAGTGCTGCTCTGCATTACAGTAGCTGCTCATCATGTTGCACAACGAGAGGCACAAATTTAGGCTGCTTCCCTGATGAGGGACTTGGACTGGATGAGAGCTTATCATCCCATATTCTGTGGCTAATACATTATCTATAGCGTGCTGTGGGTGTATTACGTAGCGGTTTGGGGGAGGATTGTTTTCTGTTGTTTAACTGGCTACATAGTGCACTAACGGTGAATAACGTCCGGCCTTTAAAATTGCCACATATATTGATCACCTCGAAGAAAGAATTTTGTGGCGGGACATACTATAAATTGCAAGTAAAGTCGTGGCGCTTAGGGATTTCCTCAGGCTACTTTTCTTCCTTGATTTTTAGCTTTTGGGATTAATCTTTGATGATGCATCGCCCGCGAGTTTAAGAGACCACTTAAATTAAAAGCACACAAATGCGGCCAAACATGTGGGATACGAAGGGCTTAGTTTGAGACAGTACTGAGAGCCTTTTTTCAACAGGTGAGGTTTGAGAGGGCCGTATCTACTTATGCGGCGGTAAAGTAGAACAGTCCGTCCTGTGTGTCAGCCTCGGTGTGTCATTTGGAAGAAAAAAGAGGGGTCTCCTCTAAAATCTCACCACCTTGGGGGCACGTTAAATGAGTTTCAGTCAGGCGTACTTCAGAGCGAGGCTGAACTCCGCTGAGTGCAGATTATTATAAATGGAGTCAGAATAAGATGCTAGATAACTCAAGTAAGACGATGTCCGTGCTAAGATAATTGGTGCAGGATTAAAGCGCTGTCCTACAGTAAGATATTGTTTTCCAAATTCACTATATAATCTACTTAATGAGACAAGAACAGGCGTCCCAGAGGTGCCAGGTAGTTTGTGTGGACACACTGTGTGCAGTGGCTCCCTCATCTTCAGAATAGAACAGCAATTAATTGTCCTTTCACTCAACTGCTCCAGATGGTAATAATAATCATAGCTTGAACAACTATAACGTCCAGATTTCTCCACATGCCAAAGGGCTGAAGCATGGGAGTATATGGAGGGTGGTGTTATGGCCGGAGGCATTATGTTTTCAGGTTGTCTGTACGTCCATCCAATCCTCGTGAACGCGATGTCTCAGGGACGCCTCGGGCGAACTTCTTCAAATGTGGCACAAACATCTACTTGGAATCAAGGATGAACTGATTAGAATTTTAGTGGTCAAAGGTCACTGTGACCTCACAAAACACATTTTTTCTTTGGCCGTAACTACAGAATTCTGTCAATGAGATAAAATTATCATAAAATAAGTCATCCTTCAATCACAGGTTCGGCAGTTTGATCCCCGGCTACGCTTAGGCCATGTCGCTGTGTCCTTGGGCAAAACACTTAACCCCCCAAATGGCTGTTCCTGCGGTGTATGAATGTTGTATAAATGGTTAGCTAGTCCTGATCGACAGGTGGCACCTTGCCCCTGTCATCAGTGTGTGAACGGGTGTGAATGGCTGAATAATGACAAGTAGTGTGAAAGCGCTTTGAGTTGTCGGAAGACTAGAAAAGCGCTCTATAAGTACAGTCCATTTACCATTTACTATATACCACTAAACAGTGTGTTTATATCAGCTCTAATATCCACTGCAATCATTAGCATGTCCAGCTGACATGTAGCCCGACAGTGTTACTCCAAGGGCCAAGGAGCACATTATTAAGTCACTGCATTAGTTTGTGTAGTTCCAGGTTATGTTTGAGAAAGCTGTGTTCACGTCCAGCAGATGGTTCATGGTTTCAGGGTTTAGGGCAACATTAGCAGCTCTGTCCTGTCCTGCTTTTTATTGGATTTGGGGAAGTTTACACTCCAGCAGCCCCGGCCAAAACGGAACACATCATCATCTGAGCCTTTTCTCTTGTAACGTTAAAAGTGAAATCATATTTTTTAACAAGGAAGCTAAACAGCCACCAGACAGGAAGCTAAATCCCATTCTTACAGTTTTTCCTTACATTTATTATAGGTAGCTCTACTGGCAATGCAAGAAAACCGCTTCTTCTTTATTTCTGTCTTCTACGTGGTTCATCGACTGGTGGAGCTGGCTGTAGCTAAATTAACTATAGCTCGGTAAAGTTGACCCTTTGTGTCTTTCAAATGAGAGGTCATGCTTTTGTCTGCCAGTGTCAGAAATCAAGAGCCCATTGTTTTCAAAAGTGTGGTAAGTCTGCTCCCATAAACATTGTAGGCTGCAAATCCGCCGCGTTATGTGTCGCCTGAGACCGAGGCTGGACCGAGGGCCGGGAGGCGGGGTTTAAAGTCCGCTTACTCTCTGTGCTCCATGAATACAAAAGATCAACACAGGCCAGATCCGGACAATTTTTTATCTGTTTTACTCTTTTCGCTTCATGCACCGCTGAGCAACTTTTATAGGAACGAACGGGGCGCCGCCTCCAACTCCGTGTCCAGTTTATTTGTATACATCCCTGTGTCTATAGGCCATAAAACTTTTCAACTCCTCCAGAGTCAGACGACTGGCACTTGGACTTATTTCACTCCTGTCAGCAGCTATAACCCAATTATTAATTTATTCATGTCTAAATTGTGCAATACTGACTCAACTGTACAATTACTTTTGCAATCATTCAACTGTGAAATACTCTGATTTACTCTGGCGTTAATACTGCATTTATACTGTATAATTTAAGTAATATTCGTATTCATACCATTCCTGCATTTTAAACACTTATTCATAGATCCCACTTCCAGCGGTGATGCACACATTTTACATACTTATCTCTATTTTTCTTATGACTTCTCTATGTTTATATCTATAGGCCTATTTGAATGCTAAATGGAACATCCAACAATTAATTAATTTACCCTCCGGGATCAATAAAGTATTTCTGATATGATTTACAGACATAGCAGCGGTAGCCGTAAGGAGGAGGGGATTATCGAACAGTCGCTAAATTCCCTCTTTGTGTTTCTCCCGCAGACACTTCCTGTTCAAGCAGGGCTCTGGATCATCGGCTCTACTGTCAGGGGCGGGGCAGGGTTACCCCCTGACCTCCGGGACAGTGTACTCCCCTCCGCCCCGGCCTCTCCCGCGGAGCAGCGTGACCAGACCACTGTTTACCTTTAACAAGCCTCACCGCTGCTGCAACTGGAAGTGCACAGCCCTGTCTGCGTCGCTCCTCACGCTCACCCTGGCCCTGCTGCTCACCTACGTCATCGGTGAGTCACGGCACGCCGCCGCGCGTAGCTGCACGGGAAGATTTGCTTTAGTTTGCTCTGATTTTACTTTTTTCTTCTTTTTTTTTTTAAATCGACATTTTCAAAACAGATGGCTAGAGGGGTGCAATAAATTGTGAGGATTGTCAATATACTAAGTAATTAAAAAAGAATCACTAAAATATACGGAGACAACCGGGGATTTTTACACGAAAATACAGGAAAAAAAAAAAACACTTTAGAGGAGAGAAAATCGATAGGGATCAAAGCGGGACTTCTGAAAATGTACTACTACTACTTATTCTGAAGGAGTTGGCTTTAAACACAGCGGGTTATGTATTCTAAATGTGATCCTCTGTAGGAAAGTCTGAATTGTAAATTAGCTGTGCTGGACTAAAGTGCACAAATCTGGCCATTATTCCGGGATGAATACACACATCCAGGAAAGCACTAACTCATTCATTGTTTTTCTGTCTGGCTCACACGCCCACGGATACATAAACACACAACTTATAATTTTTCTACCTCTATTTCTGCCTCGTTATTTGTATTTATTTACCTATCCTATTCATGACCTTGTTGTCCATGCATTTTTTTTTCTGTTTCTTTTTTATTTCTTTAATATTTACCGTTATCTTATTTAATCACAATTCACATTAGTGGCAGTGTAAAGGAGGTTGCATACTTCCTCCATCCCTCACTATTACTGCTGATACATGCAGCATTCTCCTGAGCCACTCGTGAACACGGAGGAAGTCCAGTTTTTAGGAGTCGTACTAATTTAGCAACTCATTCGGATCTTTTAATTGAAGAAAGTTTCAGGGGTTGTTCCGCAGTCGGGACGATCATCAGCAGAGTCCGTCAAAGTCAAATACCCAATTTATTCATTGATCCCCTCCGATTGCGCCCGGCTCCCTCTCCATCGTCAACCTTGGCCCCGGACCTCCACCTCAGCACATCGTCTTCCCTCCCTCCCCCCGCCAGATATCCCAACCCTCCACCCGGCCGGTTCGTTCCCCTCCTATGGCGTCGCTCAAGGTCACGGCGGAGCAGGCGGGGGGTTCGCATTAATCACACACACGGACACACATCACAGACAGACATCACACACGCACACTAGCGAATCCATGCAGATTAATCCCCAGGCTGAACCGCGCTATTCCATTAATGTCCCGGCCCCGGTAATTAGTGCATTAGTGAGGAGTGTGAGTGATGACTCGGAGACGACATCACCTTTTAATTGGTGTCATGCTCCACTCCTGCTTGGCAATGATCGATCTCCATGTTGACATCGCCACGGCAACCGCGCCAAGACGTATGGGATGTATAAGCGCAGATGATAAGTTAGCCCGGTACATCAAAGATATCCAAATAGCAAGATTAAAGTGGCCGTGGACTTAATGTCTTTGTCTAGGGGGAGAGGTTGAGACATAGGCCTCCAGATGATTAGGTCCCCTCATTACATAATGACTCAGTCATTTTAACGAATTCATTAACAGCCACTCACAGGATGAGAAGGAAGAAAAAAAGAAAAAAATCGTTCTCCCCCGGTAGTTTTGCTCTTTTTCATCTTCATCAAATAACAACCATGCTGATTTTTTTATTGATTTTGAGTCTCTCATTAAATCAGGTTCTCATTGAATATTAATTCTTACCATCATAGTCATTACAATAAGAAACAGAATTCATTATCTTATTCAAGCAGTGTTAAAAATATGATAATGGATTTCCTTTATTCCAAATATAATCAGCTCCTGCAGGTTATTCTGCTGAACCTTGCCAGGCAGTTGTTAATTTGGATTAGGCAGAAAATAACAATACGTTTCTTGTTTCATTTTATATTTATTATTCATGTATATAATTTTTCCTGCATTTGATTTGACCTTCAACAGATAATTTAAATTTTAAGTCTGAAATACCAAATATTCCCTTATTTCCAGCTTTTCCTTTACTTGTCTTTGTCTTATGCAAATATCTTCAGCGTTTTGGAGTGTTGGTCAGACATAACAGCAATGTGACTGCATGATCTTGGATTTTTTATCTCACTATTTTCTTACATTTAAAGACCAAATGATTAATGGATTAACAAAAAAAATGATGGCTAGATTGACAGATAACTAAAAAAGTTGCTAGTATTTTCATTAACAGCCACGGCTTGTAAGTAGGTAACTTTTAGTGTGTATTATCTGTCAGCGTGATACTGTGGATCGCTCTTCCTGAATTAAGATATTTGCAACAAAAAAAAAAGAGAAGAAAAAGACATATTCCTTTACAGTCGTGCCAAGCTGGAGGCCGACGTTTCAGAATGCCGGAGATGCATCTCCTCCTTTGGAGAAAATCATGGCCGAGCAGCTGTTACATTTGGCCGAGTCTTCATCTCTACTCATGACGCTCAGCCAAACTTTACACTTTTCACCGCACTCGCCCTGTGGCCCAGCGTGTAACGGAGCTCTCCCGGGCTAAGTGGAGGTGCGGCGAGACCGCTATAGTGTAACAGCGAGGTCATCGTTCAATAAACACATCTGACAAATCTGATAAATGTTTCCAACAGTCCGGGATCCACCTCAGATCACTGCCAGAACCTTTTAAGCTCGTTGTGCAAGTTACGTGTTTATTAACTTGGTGTAAAAGTAACCCGGCAAATGATGAGGCAATAATATTATGTCTGAAATTAAGGTTTCCAATTAGCACAATAATAGGAGGATGCGTGATTGCAGAGATAATGCTGTGCCTAAGTGATTGCAGCGCACTGTATGCCCCCTGTTGTGATTAGCTAAGGCAGGCCTCCTCTCTGTCTTTACTGCCCTCTTTCCTCTCCTCCCATACCCCCCTGGTGCTGCGGGGCCTGCGAATAGCTTTGTTAATTTGTTTATCTCCCAACGTACCCCTCCCTCCTGCAGTCGTGGCTTGTTATTAAGCACAACACGGCCATCAGATATGAGCAGCAGGCATTATGATAGCGAACGGGGCATTTAAGGAGAGATAGAGGACAGATTAAGATTGCGTCTGTAATCTTGAAGAATATTGCTACTGACAAACTCTTCCAGTAACTCATTTGACTATTCTAAGCCTCATTTGAGTTCTGCCTCCGTAAAAAAAAACAAAAAAAACGACCTACCTACTATTGCTCTATCATGTTGTCAAAAAAAAGAAGCTAATTAGAATATTTTCTGCATTAATGAATGTCTTGCTGTTTTAAACTGTAACAACCCTGGGTTGTTGAATCAAATATGAGGAGAGGGTGGGATGTGTCAGTTATGAAAGATAATCATCTCTATGGCAACAGGGAGAAGCTTCTGATGCATTGAAATGAGCAAACACAGAAGCACCCTGCAATCAAATAATCACCTCCAAATCACATTTCGATTGCACACACAGCGACACATTGTACACTTTTCATTTATTTTTTTATATTTTTTTGCAACAACAAAGACACAGGAATGACATACGCATATGAAGGTATAGGAGCGGATTCAAGTTAACGTCATATATAATATTGAAATAGAGAGATTAACCGTCGACGTGCACGGAGAGGAAGATGAGTGGGGAAGCAGCAGCGTGGACAGTGTACACTTTCAGCTAAGATCTTCTTTATAGTTCTGTTGTGCAATACGTGCTGCTTCAGGGGTCCTGGCGGTTCCATAAAGAACCAAATGAGTCGTTAGTGGCTTTAAGTTCATTACTTTCACGCTATTTCTTTCAGTAAATCTGCTCTCACAGTTTGATGGCAATTCAAAGCATCTGCCTTAAAAGTTAGCCATTATTCACAGGGGGTCAAACTGAGTACACGCTCCGACTGAACACACAAGCCGAGCGAAAAAGTGTGTGTTGCGCCTGTGTGTTCATTAGAGCCACAATAATGATCGTTTCCATTATCAATAAATGCGCCGATTGTTTTGGTTCCTCGGAGCCTGAGGTGATGCCTTCAAATGTCTTTTTGTGTTCAGCAAACAGTCAAAATCCAAAGATGATATCAGAGAAAACAGCACATTTGGCTTTTTTTTGCTGGCCAAATTACACCAATAATTCACTGATTATCAAAATAATTGCATTTTTTTTCTGTCAACCCACTAATTGATTAATGAGGCAATTGTTTTCAGTTTTAATGTTTATGTAATGTGTAGCCTACAATAAACCTGAAACTATTTGATCCATTCGTGAATTAGCACAAATTAATTGATCCATGGACGAAAGATGAACAATTATGATCGCTTACCAATGCGAGTAATTTATAAAGATTTATTCAGATTCTTAAATGTGATAATTTACAGTTGTATCTCATTGTAAATTGAACAGCTTTTGGTTTCGGTCCATTTGTTGGACAAAACAAGCATTTTACGTTTTCGACTTTATATTTGATCAATCAATTAATCAACAAACTAATTGATTAGGAATCGTACATAACAGACTTTGTGCTTGGTGGCTAGAAAGGGAATAACGGTACTTAAGCCTCTCCCTCTTGATCTGGATTTCTCCTCCAAACGTCCTAGCCAGCCTGGTCTGTCTCAAGGCACCGCACTGATTATAGCTTATAATGAGTTAAGTGCTCGTTCTATTCTATGGTGCTGACCACCCCGGCTAACAAGTTGAAAAATTACAACTGGGATCTCAGTAGCACGTTATGCCAATGATACATTATGCCAAGAAGACGTTTTCTCCAACACACACTCACATTTAACAACAATATGTATGACTATAAGGATATTTGGACATGAATCTTTTACATTTTTTTATTTTAGCCCTTCATATCACAGAAACACTGAGACACAACCGCAGTTAACCTACATAAGGTCTCGTCTAATTCCGTGCTCATAGACGATTAACCACCAAAATGCTAAAGCCAAAAGTGGCGACAAAAGCTAACGTTTGCAAATAATATCAAATAAGCCTCCTACAGCTGTTGTATAATTTTTGGGGAGAGCCATGTGTGACCGCAGAGAGCACAGACGTAACACGATGGGAAACATAATAATTTTTCCCTCTTTCAGCTGCTGCATCTTCTGACAGTCACACAAGAGGTTGTGGTGTAAACACTGGCGTTTGCTACAGCCTGCTGTCACTCGCTGTGCTAATGTGAGCCCAACAGAGTGCACATATTGGCTATTGGCAGTGATGTATATTAAACAATCTTATCAATCATTAACCACGTTGTGAGGTAAACAAATTATTTATTATCTTAATAAAAAAATATATTAAGGAAGAGCTTGCCTTAGACCCCAAGAAAGCAGTGAAAGGAGCAGCATACTTTTAATGTAAACTTAAAATTTGTATAAATCTGAATTGCTTTAGCTACTGGAGCAAAAGAAAAAAGAAGGAGAATATTAGTGGAACAGCCCTAAGCTCTAGGTGGCCATCAAAAGACTTATGCTAAATTGGGTTTGTTTTCTCCACAGTTCCAGGTTTATAAGTAATTCATGTACATAAATTAACAACAGCTGAACATTTTAATAGGTGTTTGACTGAATTAGGAGCCGAGAACAGAAAGAAAATGGCTGCCCTCTTTCTGCTTGTACCCCCTTGTTAGGATGCAAAAGGTTCGGGCCGCACCTGCGCTAAGGTTTCATTTGACCGCGCGGTTTTAGCTAGCGGTTTTAGCTAGCGTATTTAACTAGCGTTAACCACGTCGATGTTGCATTACAGTCAACCCAAATTTAAGGCTGCTAGTTAGCAGTAAAAGACAAAAGAGAAGAGGGAAACGAGAAGCAAAAGAGGGGAAATTTTCCGACAAAGGAAAGGTGAGATACTAGCTAAGCTGTGTAATATTTTCCTCTGCTTTGATGTAAGCTAGCCCCGATAATGGTCACAGCTCTAGTGTGCTCGTTATGTTGGTTGTGGACATCCGTTTGGATTGGGATTTGGTCTATTTATGAGATCCAGAGAGAAAGCCCAAGCCCTTTTAGAAAGCAAAAAAAGAGGGCAAACTAAATTAACAATTAGCTTTTAATTACTTCTAAATATAGCCAAGAAAAGGCCTTCAATTTGTTGTGTGTGGGAGGGAAGGGGGGGGGTGAATGAGGGAAGCGATTGTGACTCGTAATCGGTGCTTCATCACACTGGCTCACACAAAGTTAATCTATGTTTACTGCCTGGTCGGTTGACTGAACCTGGCTCTCAACGTGCATAACTAGCAGCTGTTATGTGCACGGGAGAGTGGTTTCCTGATGAAAGTACCTGAGGAAAGTAGCTGATGTCTGCTCAAAGAGTTGCTAGATTTGTTGCACAGGGTCATTTTTTTAAATATGACCCTGTGCATATATATATATATATATATATATATATATATATATATATATATATATATATATATATATATCCCTCAAGGGCTCTGAAAAGTTTTTTAAATCTTGTGACAAAGTTGCAAACACTGGAGAAGAGCAGAGGAGTGTGGAGTTTGGGGGCGGATGGATACTGCATTTTTATAGTGGTGCATGTTTACAAAAAAGCGATCATATTATTAGATGGTACGTCCACTTTAGGCTAAGGGTATAATGTGAGGAAAAACTTCGATAAATTACCACAGAGAGGGCAGTGGCAGGTCCCATCCGATGCAGTTGATATTTTATTATGGAACACAATGCACCTACATCCCATCTCAGATGTATACTTGAGTCACTGTCGAAAGAAGACTTCAACAACAGATTTAGACTCATCGCAGAATCAAAAAACAATTATAAGAGTCGTAGGAAAAGCACAGCTGTAAACAATAACAATTATTGATAGACGACTTCACCGTAGGTAAAAATTAGATTATTGATGGATGACTTCCATTTAGACGCTGCAGGTTCAGGGACCTGGTGCTGTGCATGCCGGCTCACTGTCACTCTGTCATGGCCTACTGGGACACTTGAATAGATCGGAGCCGTCATTATTGTTATTGTTAGTAACCTCTACTTTCCTGCAATGGCGTGTCACAATGTCTGCCGTGGAAAAGGCTTGTTGTCTTCGTGACAAGTGAACAAAAACTATGCATCACTTAGAGTATCTGAATTGTTTTGTGCCGTTGACAAGACAACAACTGGCGTCCTCGATCCGCCGATTAGAAAACATATTCCTGGCCGTTCTGGCTCCCTAATAGTGCTTTTGTGTAACAGTATCTTGGATTGAGGCAGCTGTTGCCACTAGTTAGTGGTGGCTGCCATTGCATCAATGGTTCAACCACAGGTCTTACTGGAGACAAATGTACTTTGTCTCACAGTATATATTGTCATATTTCTCACCCTTACTGTCACACATAAGGGAACATAAGGGCTTCTTTGGTCCGAGGCTGGTAATGATCCAGCACTGCTTTCTCACTTGCCATATAGCCGACGAGCTCTGTCCATCTTCAGCACCAGTGCTCCTGGCTCTAGTTGCAATATTTCAGTAAACACACGTATACTATAGCAACTTCCTTTGGAATAGAGGTGGAAAAACATGAATATTGGTGCTTCCAGTCTGGCAGAGCTTTACCTTTTTTTGTCTTTGTTTTCTTTTCTTCTTTAGCTAAAAGTACCCACAGTAAATCAGGACTTCGTTGCTGTAGCTATTATGAACATTTCAACTACAGAGTACCTCGGTTACAAGCGGTATCCGAAATAGTACAGTATTTCATATTTTATCAAACTCGTTTTTTCAAAAGTTTCAGATTCGGTTCTTTATGAGCAAAGTAATTAAGGAGGAGTCCCAACAGAAAGGCGGGGTGCAGGGAACAAAGAAGCGAAGCCTTTTTGAACAAAGCCATGAGGAAGAAAAGACATGCCCAAAATAAAAGGATGGTCCCAAGTCGACAGTAAATTGGAAAAGCTTGAAATGTGCTGATTCACTCCGCTGAAGATGTGCCACTTTTATTCAGTCTGAGCTGTGCCCCGAGTGCAATCAGTCAGCACAGTCTGCAGGCCATCGCACACATACTGTACTTTGTGATGGCTGAACTGAGTAGGAAGAAATGATTCACAAGATTTCATGAACATTTAGCGACATCAGTCCCTGAAGCTATGAGGTAGGCGGTAAAGAGCACAATGTAATGAATGCAAAATTGTGGAAACTAGCAGGCTGAGAGGATAATAACCTCAGTGAACGGAACCGGATTGCAGTCTGGTGTGACCACAGGTGGTGGGCAGGAGGCTGCAGATTGTGTACGGAGGGGAAAGTCAGAATGGCGGTTGAATCAGGCGAAGGCTGTCGGCGTGAAGCTGCCGAGGTGTCGAGGTGGGCCGGTCCTGGTGAAATGTTAACCTTCTCCCACCGGAAGGTTCTCGAACAGGGTGGTCGTCTGGTTTGCCTTCGATCAGAGGCAGCCCTCTTCATTGTGCAGCTCTGTCAAGGAGGGCAACTGGCAACCAATTATCTACTCAGCAGCGATGCTGAGCGGGTAAGATTGGCTGCTACAACCTGTTTCCAGTCGGGTCTGGGAACTGTAACCCTTTCTATTAGGAGTCCGACAAAAAAAAAAAGAAAATGCTGTCACATGCGGTGTGTGACTCAATCACAGTGCGGCACCTTGTATTTGGCTTTATTCTCTTTGTCTCAACAGATGTTTTTAATCTGTTCCATAATTATGGCTCACACTGAGAGGGCTTTCACCTTGAGTCACTATGTGTGCACGTGTGAACATGTGTGTGTTTTAGGTTGCTGTATGTGTGTGTGTGTATCTGTACTCTACACTCAGGGGCTCATTATTTTCAGTTTCTAGTTTATAAAATGAAAGAATTGATAATTTAATTTTGTTTGTTATTGTAACACCAGGTTATTAAAATCATTTTTTTTTTGTTGTTTTCTTCCCCATGTTTCCGACTCTGCTGTGTAACCAGCAACACATTTGTGTTTGGTCCTCATTTTTCTCTACACTTTCTATTCATGGAAGCCTTTTTCCTGATCTTGTTTACTGTAAACTGGGGTGTTGTTCAGTGTTATGGCAAAAAAAGGAAACAACATATTTCGGGTGCATGAGGACAGAAATCTATGTTGAAAAAAAAAAAAGATTTCCGCTCCTTTTACAAAATATTGGTTGAAAATCTGTAAAAAAAACCAACAACAAACAGTGACCCTTACATGCCTGTGTATCTGAGTCCAAATGTGTGTGTGGGTGTAAGTGTGTGTGTGTGCGCACTTGAAAGTGTGTGGGTAACTTTGTGATTGGGACCGTGTGTGCTTGTGTGTGTGTGTGTGTGTGTGTGTTTGTGTGTGTGTGTGTGTGTCCTCCTCACCCCCAGCTTCTTTCAGCCATGCTGCTTCATGCCTCATTGGGGTCTGTATTGATTGGTCCAGTTTCTCTTTGTTTTCGGTCCTCTATTTTAGTCGTCTGATTCAGCTCCAAGAAACCCGCTGGCCTTTGCTAAAACCGCCCTAACAGCTGCAGGAGCCTTTGGTAAAATTGCTTTAAATGGCTAGACAGACTCTTGGTCAGAAAGCTCTGAATAGCGAGCGAGCCCTTTTGGTGAAATGTCTCCAAAAGGTCAGAGAGGCTGCAATGAAAATAGCCTCTATAGCTCCGATAGTTCAACAGGCAAGTACATGCTCTCAATCCGCGTGCGTGCGGACGTGCATGACAACACTTTACTTTTTATTTCTCATCCTCTCACACTCACGCATACACAAATGCAGTGACACGCCCACATACACACACAGAAAAAAAAATACACGGCGATGGAGCTGTATGTGACTGAACGGCAGCTTTGAGGCGCTGCTTTTTTTTTTTTTTTTTGTCGTTTTAGCTCTCAATGGTTGACGCCGACTGCCGGAGGGGGATCTAACATGGCGCCGCTCCCCTCCTCATTTAACACTATTCTGTCTGTTGTAACATGAGTCAGCTTTCAGAAAAGGACCAGATCAGTGAGTGTGAGAGAGAGAGAGAGAGAGAGAGAGAGAGAGAGAGAGAGAGAGTGAGAGAGAGAGAGAGAGAGAGAGAGAGAGAGAGAGAGAGAGAGAGAGAGAGAGAGAGAGAGAGAGAGAGAGAGAGAGGTGGTTTGGGGGAGGGGGGCTCTGACAGGGAAGGAGAGTGGGCGTGATTAGAAATGAAAGAACAACAGAGAGACGCGGGAAGCAGATCTGTGTACTTGGTGTACTGTCACTACCGTGACTAACTAGATGACAGTTTTCGCTGGTAAATAAACACCCAGATACACAGCAAATCTCATCACTCAAAGTGTGTCACCACCTCCGCTCTGCCTCTATTCTCTGTCTGTCATTTCATCCCTTTCTATCCAAACAGGACTTCCCATTTCCAGATTAGCAAGGTCACACCGACGGCCGGTCCTGAGGTTTACACCAGACGAGACATAGTGCCGCTCACACTCTCACACCACACACTCACACACTCACACACTCACACACACTTGTACACAAGCAAATGTCAGCAGACTCGCACTCGTGCACACAAACGCGCGCACGTAAACAGTGATGACAGTGGTATTAGTAGCTTTCAAGGGGGTTTGTGGAGGGCAGTAAGAAAAACACTTTAGCGCCTCTTGTCTGTCAGAGTGGAGCGAGGGCCGCCATGGTGAGGGCCGACTCCCCCCCCCCCCCGCCCCCTCCCCCTTCTCAGTCTCTACTCTAACGCTGACTTAGACACCGATTTGTTTTATTGTAAGTCCCTCTCCTTCACTCTCCTTCACACTTGTTTGCCCCATTTGTCTCTCTCCTCCTCCTTTTTTTTTTTTTTTTGACTACCCTCTCTCCACCTCCCTGCGTCTTTTTTATCTCCCCCCTGCCCTTCCTCCCCTCTCTGCCTTTCTTTCTCCCATCCCTCAGAAGTTGTGGCTTAGCTAGAGGCTGACACAGCCATGCAGAACTCGGGATGAGAAATTGCTTTCACTGTACATGCTAAACTACACGCTAAATCGAATGACTGATGCTCTTGAAAGCGCTTGCTGCCGGGCTGTAGTCTTTGGTAGTCAGATGGAGTACAGTTGACGGGTTTTGCGATGTTGCGCGAGCGAAGAGAACTTGGCAATCAAGCCGGGTTGTGTTTCCGCTCGCGCGAGAGTATTGATAAATCATTTTTAACCGACTGCGGTGCTACCTTGGCTGTAATAGCTATCGATAAGACAGTATATTCACAGTCAATCTCACCCATTGTGTCCCGCAGCCCAACCCGGCACCGTTACAAACACCCGATAACGGCATGTGGTGTAACGCAGGCATTTAACGGGAATGCACACACACACACACACACACACACACACACACACACACACACACACACACACACACGCACACAACTTTCTTTCTCTATCTCTATCTCTATCTCCTGCTCTTTCTCCCACCACGAGTTTGAAACCTAATCATCACTGGAGCTCACAATCATTTCTATCTAATCTGGAGACCCACACATGCCTGACGACAACAATAGTGGCAGCAACCGCAAGCTCGTGCTATCTCGGCTTCTACCACCTCCCCAAAAAAAAAAAAAACAAAAAAAAAAAGAGTCACAGAAACCTGCCTATCTGGAACGAGCATTAGAAAGAATTTAGTGGTTTCGGGTTACCATTTATTACAATCGCAAAAACAAAAAAAAAAGCTGTTCATGAACAAGAGGTGCATCAGTTAGAATGGAGAGGCTGTTATCTCGGCGGCCTAACTTCATCCACAAATTTCCACCAGCTCGGATCCTTCTGTTCTCCTATTTCTCCCCATGGTAGTTTAAGTAAGCCACATCAAGCGCGCCTCTCTCCGACTACTTAACTGCCTCAGTCTCTCTCCCCCACGCCCCGCGCCGTTCTCCTCAGCCCGCCACTTCTCGAGCGCACATCTCGGCGGGGAAGCCGACAGCGAGGGTTCAGCACAGAACCCCCTCACAGCTGTGCCGTCCTATTACCTCTGGCAGTCATCTCACTGTCACACTGATCAATGATTCATGCGCGGCGAGGGCTTCGGCCTGTTCGGTCGCCGCACTGCTGCTCGCTGTCGCCATTGGGCCGCTGCTGCTGACGCTCCCATTATAATGACTGGACTCACTCGGAGTCTCTCTCTCTCTCTCTCTCTCTCTCTCTCTCTCTCTCTCCCCAACGTGTGATGAGGGCTATGTGTGTTTTTTGCAGGAGTGCTGGAGAGACAGATGGACACTAGCGAGAGATGGATAGACAGAAAGAAAAAAGAAAGGGAGTGAGAGTGAAGGTTCACGCTGAGCGCATGCTGCTGGCATAACTGACGGCATGCTGTGTCGAGGCGTGTGCCTGTAGGAGTGTGTATGTAGTTTGTGTGGCCATGCGGAGGATCAAAAATGTATCAAATCCTATAAACCAAGAAGTGAGTGGAACCGCTGATTCTTGAGGTATCTCTTTTCTCTTTTATTTTTTGCGACTATACATTCTCACTTTAGATTTTTCTTTTAATGATGTTGTGTGAATGTTCCCAATTATAGAAACACCCGGCGCACTGGTGGCCAAGTGGTCGAGACACGAGCCACATAACTGCAACGTCCCCAGTTTCACTTCACCTGGGGACTTGTTAGTTATACCCTCTTCCTTTCCTGTCGGTTTCTATACAATCAGCTGACTAATAAATATCTCAGTTCAAACACAAGGAAACGTAGAAAAAACTAGAGCGTCCTGGATACGTTAATGATACCCTGCTACCATATGTTTATGTTGTCATCATCAGTTAGAATTATTCCAACTTTGATTCTGAGAAATCATGTTTGTATAACAGATGGCTCTAAATACTACAATACCCATAATCCTCAGCCACCGTTAATAAAAATTGAGGATCAGAGCTGTAGCAAATTCAGTGCTGTTGCAACTGTGAACGAAGCACCGTGTGCCATAGTTGCTTAATTCATTTAACTCGAACCCAGAAGGAGACACAAAATCCACCAACGGAGTAGGTCGACATTTGGGGAAATATGAATGTTGTTTTGTTTCTAAACTAGTTTTGGTACCTTCAGTATTTGAGTCATTAGGTTTGCATACTGCATGTTCTTCTCCAACAAATGACATTTGATTCCAAATACGCCTTTGAACCCATCAGCTATCGGTCTGACGACGGATGAGCCTCCGGGGCAAAGCGGGCCGTGTAGCCGAGGAACCGGCTGGTGTTCGAGCCGAGGCGTCCTTTTCTGCGCGCTGCTCGCTTGTTTTTACGCCTCGATTAGCAATTTGAGATACAAGACCTGTACAGAATCTGGACATGCTTGTACATTTGACCTTTTTATCAAACCAGAGGAACACTAACGCAGTTGCTCATTTGACATTTAGCTCACTGGCTTTTTCGGGCAACTATATATCTCATGACAACAGTGACAACTCAGCGGAATATTTGCGTCCGCGTATGAAACGCAGTTAAGTAGACCTTGAGTTAAGATTGTATTCGTTTTTTATTTTGTGCCAAATTTTTGTTTCTAAGGTTAAGAATGAACCTTCACCTTCAGCAGTTGCTCATCTGTTGCACTCATTCAACAGTTTCAAGCCTTGGAAGAGCTCCAACTGCCTGCTGCCTCCAGCTGTCGAATGAGACTCTTGGTTGCAGAATCCTGGACGTCCTTGCCTTTGGCTCCATAAGTACTCAGCTTTTTAAATACCCAGAATTAACTTGGTCAAGTGAAGAACAACAAACATGCCACCGCTGCTCTTAATATTGCAGCGAGGACATCAGCTCCTCGAAAGTACAAGAGCATACACACAAACTTGCACTCTCCGCCACCACCCTCTCCTCATCACGCTGTCAGGTCCTTATCCCTCCTAGCCTCAGTGTGTGTGTGTGTGTGTGTTCGTGCTCTGTGGCCCTAGATGCTAAGTGTTCCAGCAAAAGGTCAACAGCCATAAAACAAGAGAGCGGGAGAGACCGAGAGAGAGGCTGATGAGCAGGAGCAGGATAAGTAGGGGTCTGAGGGGCTTTTGAGGAGAGCTGGAGTGGTGAGGAGGAGAAGTGAGGACTGTCGCTGCAGAGTCATTACTGGAGTGGATAACACTTGGCTGACGTAGTTGTGTGTGTGTGGGGGGGGGTGGGGGGGGGTGCGCACCTGAGAACAAGGAGAGAAAGAAAACCAATCCAGACGAGAGGACGTGAGGAGAGAATGGAGCATGAGAGCCTGAATGGCGGAAATTCCAAATGTATCCGTTTAGGAATAACTTGTCAAGCCTCTCCGAGCACTCTTGCGGACTAATTTCTGAAACTGTGATAGGTTGTTTCACTCCACCGCGTATTATAACGCAGCACAAATGCCGGTGAAGCATACAAACCTACACTTGTAGCTGCGACACTATATTTCATGTTTAATTATCTCCGCCAATGCGTAAACCTGGGAGGAGATTATGCGTCCGGTCTTGTGGGCGTGCGTGAGTGTGTATCTGTCCACCTCTAATCCCCCCCATACTACTGGACTCATCAGCATATATATATATTTTTTTGCGTTCATTTATAACTGTATGCTCAAGGAAAAACATAGGGTAGTTAGGGGCCGCAAAAAGATTCTGGTTTCTGCTAGGGATTAGACATTTACACGCCTAAGTAAACCTAGTATTCCATTTTTCTAAAAGATTATCTATCAAATAAAGGCAAAAAAAAGTAGTCAGGAAAGGGAGCGAGAGAGAGGGGAGAAAATGCCTTGGGTCGGGTCGGATTGGAGCCCTCCGGCCGCTGCAGTAAGGCCCCAGCCTTGGTACGCACCAAGCCTGGCATCCCTGACCCATGTTTCCATCGACACATGCGTGTGCTCTTGGCTCAACGGGGGCGGTGCTCACCATGTGTGCGTAGCAAGTCTGCGGTTGTCGTTTACAGTTTACCCACGATTAAACACCGCAAAACACACTCCTCAATACCCAAATACCAGAGCAGATTCTGAGTCTCGCTTCCCAACTGTTGGGCAAAAGTGAAAGGAGAGTTCCGTGGAAATAACAAATAATAAAACCCGTGCCTGGACCGGGCCAGAGAGCAGCACACTCTGGTTGCAAAATGTAGATGAATATATATTCATTGCCTCTTTTATTGGCCATCAACACCGTGTTTACACGAATATATTGTCGTAAAATAAAAAAATGGACTGGACTCGTTAAACGCTCCGGGTCTCGGTAACGCCCATGAGACGCAGATACGAGCCTGCATAGATCAAAATGGGAGCGTGTCTGCTGCGAGAGATGTGCGAGTGAAAAAATGTGTTTGTGGTCAAGTAGTGGGAGGGGGGGCGGGGGGGGGGTCGTGTTTTGTATTCATTCATTTGCAGACACACCTGTCAGAGATGTGCACTGTATTCGGAGCTCTTTTCTTGTTCTCATAGAAGAGAATTGACAATGGGATGTAGTTTAAAGGGAATCTCCGCGGGATTGTCTCTAAATCTCGTATCGCTGTAAACAAAATGTCATCTTCAACATGTTTTTCTGAGCACTTCTCTCCGCTTGCCGGTTTCTTCTCCCACCTGTCTGCTGAAGACGGAGTACTGACAGTACCAGACAACCAGAAGGGACTAAACCCATGAAATAGGATGTACAATTCTTGCATTTACTATCTCCCCCCCTCCACACCCCCCATTCCCCCTTCATCAACAGAATGAGTCATCACAACTAATTTCAAAGGAATATGCGAGTAAGAACCCCTCACACACACACACACACACACACACACACACTTACACACACACTGCATCTTTTAAAAATGAAAATAAGAAAACTACAGTGACAGGGAAATAAAAAATAAAAAAATAAACTTCACACTGATGTGAAGACTCGTGTCCGTGTCTGGTCTCGTCACAGGCTGACAGTTCAATTAGTCTGAACTAAATGATGCATGACGTCTCCCTCGTGGCCCCGGTAGTCGTCAGTGTTCTGCAGAGAAGAGCTCATATTGTGCATGAACAGATAGCTCAACCAACCAGCGGCGAGGGCTAGTCGGGGGTTCAAATGTGTGATTCGCTGATCCCCGTGGATCCCCATGGCAGAGTGGAGCACAGGACCAAGTTTGCGTCAACTCTCTGAGCTCAGTGTTTTTTCTCTCCTCCTGTGCTTCTGCAACATAAAGTGACCCCAAGTGGCTTTGAACTATCTGGAGTTTTAATTGGCTGTTCTTCATCAGCTGGGGAGGGAGGATGAAGCGCGTAGGTGTGAAGCGCGCACACACACACACACACATACACACACACACATACACACACACACACGTTAAAACTAGCGGCAGGTACACTTCGCGCTTTGCCAAAAACCCCGGTCGCCCGTGTTGGTCACGCTGTTTAATCGTGGATTTTGTTTTTCCTAAGCAGCCATTTTGTGCGAGCGCTGGCAAGCGCGTGTCAAGTGCTTTTTCTGGGTGTCGGCAGACAGAAGACAGACAGCGAAGATGTTTGAAGTCGTTAGAAGTTCCTTACCTTGATCTGCATTCAACAGCCATCCTCTGACTGCCACCAGCGCATAGTAACTTTGTGATTTGAGGCTTTGCTTTTGTTTGATGTTCCGAATGTGTCAGAGGAGAGAAAACCTGCAATGATTTATTGCGTTTGCTTTGTTCCCCTTCACATCAGCGAAGGGGCATTAACTTTTGAGATCCTTTTTTTAAAGCAAAAAAAACTAAAGCAGCCGCGGTGTACAATCACACATGAATGGAACCCGGTGATTGGTCGGAGGAAGGTGAATGTTTTACCAAACATTTTATTGACAGCCTTGCAAGGCGCTAATTAATTTCCTTAATGGCCAGGTGTTAGTTGTTTTTTATTTAACGGCGTGCCGGATTGTTGTCCCAGTAAACAGTTTTATGGGTGGGAGGGGAAATCCAGTATCCTCCCATCCTCCCATACCCTTTGTTGTTTAAAAGGCCCATATGGATTGTGAATCGGCAGCAGCTTTCAAAGCATCATTAGTCATGCATAAAAGACTGTGTTAGCGCTTTAATACCAGCCCTGGGCTCAGGCTCTGAAGATCTGCCTTAATTGCCCACCGCTGCCACGTTTTGTGTTCATGTAGGCATGTGTGTGTGTGCGTTTGCTGGACTTGAATGTGTTAAGAGTTTATGTGTGTGTTCTTTGTGTATTTACTAATTGTCCACTGCCTTGCCGGGCACTATTAAGGACGTAAAGTGAGTGAAAACTGCGAGACGAGCATTAAAGAAGGTTCGGACACACCTCCCTGCATGTCTTGAATAATGATCTTCTCTTTTTGCTTTTCCTCTCCCTTTGGCTGTCACTGTGCGTGTGCGTGCGTGCGTGTGTGCGTGCATGCGTGCGTGCGTGCGTGCGTGTGTGTGCGTGTGTGTGTGTGTGTGTGTGTGCGTGTAGCGGTCCACCTGTTAGGTCTGACCTGGCATCTGCGGCACGGCGAGAGCCAGCTGTATGAGAACGGCCTGAGCTCGGCGGACCATCAACAGGAGGACCGCAGCAAAAGCAGGCCCACCAGCTCCATCCACCTGCTGGACACACTCAACCCGGAAAACACGCACGCCGGAGACAAAGGTGAGCAACACACGTTCAGCGTACGCCGCGACAACAGATGTTCTTCACCGTCAGGAACAAAAGCAAATGGTATACAGTAATATGCGCTTTCGTATGTTAAATCTATTGAATTAATACGGGCTTAAAGTATTTCAAACACTTAAACTACTGGGCTCCTTTTTTACATTTTTTTTTATTTATGTGACATTTTTAAAGCAATAAGGGACGTGTGCAGTTAAACCAGCGGGCCAATTCATAAAGCCAGAGTAATAGTAAAACCAGGCTAATTTCAATTTATTTTCAGGAAATTCTGTTTCATGGAGGAGGTTTAAATAAGTCTGACCCAAGTTACCATGGAAACATATCCCTCTGCTTTCTCCTGGTCCTGCTCAGGCCGTTTTTTTAGGCTGACTTCAGGCTTTTTGTAGTACAAAATGTATCACATTTTGACATGGGCTGCCGTTACTGCTTCATTAAAATCTAAGGTCACGTCTTTTTCCGTCTAAAGGGGCAACTTCCCTGACTTTACACATCAAAGTGTGTTTAATGGTCTCGGGAAGCACAACGGCATGTATGAAAATAGTCGTTATAAACAGGTTTGTGGCTGCGCTGATCCTGATGAATCCTGTTTGGGCTGAAGTTGAAAAAAGAATCTCATCACTGCTTGACGCTAGCAGCTCGAGGCTACATTAGCCACTATTAGCACAGCGCAACCAAATCTCTGACAGAATTGTTGCCAGTTGAGTTGCATTGTGGGTAATGTAAGTGCCAGGTTTTGACAAGGGATGACTGAAGAACGTCTGGAATGAAGAAGCTGATATCTCCGGTTCTGCTGTATCAAGTTTTTCTTTGAACCCCCCCCCCCGCCCCCCAAAAAAAAAACCCAAAACAAATGCTTTAGCAGTTCAATGCTAGTATTCCTTTAACCATATGCAAAGTATTTAAGTCATCATATGTGTTTTAATTGCACTGCATTTAAAATGAAGCCAACACATAACTTTAAAGCCAACCTGTAGCCTGACGTGCAGCCTGCAGCCAACATTGTTCTATTTTAAATGTCTCCTAAATACATTTAAATTAACGGGCACCCAGAAATCAGTCTATTAAAAATACATCAGGGGCAGGCAGACGGTCTTTAAACAGTATTTCCATCTAATGGAGGCTGTTACGTCACTTATACAGCACAATACAAGTCATAGTTTAGAATGATAATTACTTTATTTTATAAAACAAGTTACTCGGTTTTAATCTCATTCCATATGTGAACATTGTTAAATGGTATGTTGCATATGATACATTTAAACATAATTTTCATTATTGTATATATTGTTTATTGTTTGTATATTGTATATTGTGTATAATGTCTGACGTAAACCCAATATGGATTGTGACAGCTCGAGCTAGCAATGGATTTCTGCCGTACAGAGAGCATCTCCAGTTGCGTCTGAGCTCACTGCTGGTTGACATCATGCCGCCAAAAGTTATTTTGCTGTAATATGTATGTATTACATCCTTAATATTTGCTGCTCTGTGGCCCTGAGCGATGGATGTGATATTCATCCCTCTGAATTGATGTGATAAGTGCTGGATGTCAAAGGTCGGCGTTCCAAAGTCATGAACAGCTAACATTAGCTATAGGTTTTATGAAACCGGCTTTTAACTTTGAGCCACCTTAATTAAACACCCCAGAGCCAAGACAACACACTCACTCACTAACACACACACACACACGCACGCACGCACGCACACACACACACACACACACACACACACACACACACACACACACACACACACACACACACACACACACACACAACACAGAGAGAGGAAGGGCAGCTCAAATACATATATGTGGAATCGGGTCACATACTGTTCTCATTTCTTCCATAGAACATTTCGCTCATTGTACTTCTGTTTTTCTCTTTCTGCAAACTTAATTAAATAGAAATCCTCAAAGGACACTCAACGGTTTTCGGAGACAGGATTTAATGGGAGCACAATTATTGAAATAGTAGGAAGACTCAAATTTCCTCTTGAAATGTAAATATGAGCGTTTAAACATTATGATTGGAACATGTTGAGACTATGTATCCATTGCCATGAATTCCAATCAGCCTCTTCCGCGCCTTGCATACATAACGTGCCCGGCACAAAGAATGTTCCGATGCGATAGAGAGACATCAGTCTGGAGATCAGCCTTGAACTGATGACTCATTTATTAGAAAGGCTAGGTAATTGGTTAATCATGTTCCCTCTTAGCCACTACGTGACTGGAATAGCCTTCCTCCACTCGGCCTTCTCTCAACTAGCCCGAGGAATTACTAACAGCAATTTAACCCCGTGACATGGGACATTAATTGTGAGTGTTCCAGGTCATGAAGTCAGGCAGGACACAGCAACCTTCACGCTGAGACTGGCTCTGATGGATATTACATCGGATGCCGTTGGAGCCCATGTTCAGCACTTATGCGGAGACTGTGCGAGCCAAACTGCAACCCGCTGCAATTTAGGCAACCTGGGACATCCCGACAGCAACTATTCTT
>JACSYO010000708.1:327500-497500 GCA_016806645.1 Ophiodon elongatus | reverse complement strand
GACTTGAACTTCCTTTTTTGTGAAAAAATATTTACCACGATACTTTTGCCAAAGTGTGACGAAAAGGGATTAAACAGGGTTTTTGAGGTATTTGGTACTTTGCTTGTGTACTTCCATCTCATGCTACTTCATACAGATGCCGAGTAAAGCATTGTACTTTTTTTTCCAACTGGCAACTGTAGTTATAGTTATGTAACATGTCGTGAGCATGGGCAATACAACAAAGTGTTTTAGGTTGAGCCACATTTCCACATGAATGCATCAGAATTAACATAATGGAACATGTAATAATGCATCTCTCACAGGGACCAGCTCTCATCTCTTTAAATATCCACGGAGATGCAACCATTATGACCATTATTTGTGTGTACTCACACATGGCCTTGATTTTCACTGCAATATGAAAGTCCTGCGCCTCTATGGAAACGGCACAATCATGGCTAGAAGTAGGGGGAACTCAAAAATGTCTTTAGGGAAGAATAACACAGTTACCATTCCATGAATAAAATAAATAAATAAAAAGGAACGTAAGTTGAATTTCTTTGATAATGTATTTTATAAAAATTGGCAAATCCAATCTGTATAGCCAACATTTCCCCAAGTGTTACCACTTCACAACTCACTGTGTCCTGCAGCCAATTAAGTCAAATTTAAATTAATTTACAAAGCTTTCTGGATTCACTTAATCTAAAGTGTAAACTATGCAGCATGTATTATAAATTAACATAGTTCATTATTAACTTATAAATGACTGATGAAAGTTATTATTGAGTGCCACCATTTCTCTGTAATAGTTGTCCCTAACGGGTAAATCGAGGTCCCAAATTACGTTAAAGGGATCACAACAGTTGAACACACTTTTCTGCAATTTATTTTTAATCTATATAGAGCTTTTTTATTTTTTTTATTGAACTACTAAAAAAATCCCTAAAATGAATCAATCCAAGAAGGAATATTTCTTCCGTGGTAAAAATGCTCACAGGTCATCATGACCACACTGAGGCATCACGTTACCGTGTGGTGAACCTAGAACTCGTAGTATGAAGCCGACTGAGACAATACATGTTCAGGGCCCTTTTAAGTAGAAAAGTGTCAGCTGTTAAGAGATCATTTCGATCTTGAATGAAATGAGTAGCATGGATATCTAGTGAACTCTGCTTCGCCAACCCCCCTCTTCCACCCCACAACCCCCCCCAGGCCTCAGCCTGGTCTACATCAGTACAAGCTTAGCAGAGGGCAATTGAAAGAAAAAAGAAAAGAAGAAAAAAAAAACACAAGTGCTTCCTCCGTGTGTCATTTCATACAACACATATTACAGGTGTAACCATGTAAGTGCACTCAGAGTGTCATGGAGGGAATGAGTGTGTGAACAGGCAGACTTGTCTGTCACAGGGACAGCCCGAGGCCTGATGGTGGAAGGTGAGGACGAGAGAGTAATGGAAGGCCCCGAGGCCAAGAGCATTATCTTCTCCTGACTCTGACTGACACTCATTAGGCTGCACAGTGGAGAGAGGAGGCTGAAAGCTTATTAAACCAACTGCTCAAAAGGCCCTTAATTGAATCCAAGTAATTATAGAGACCTTGCCCATTGTGATATTTTTATTCATCCTGCGGCAAACTCAATCTCTCTTGCATTTGGAACACTATTAATGTTGTCTGCACCAACGTGTGCGAGATCGGCGTGCACATGGGCCTCTGCTTCGATATCGACTGGCTCGCACTCACACTCACACACACTCACACACACACACACACACACACACACACTCTCACGCACTCACACACACACGTTTCCGGTCCCCCCAGACATGTCCCGTCACCAAGACCCCGGCTGCACTTTTAGTCTGTTCTCGCTTCATTAGAATCTGAGGGATAATAACATTAATTGCAAAGACAGTTTAGTTCCTTTGAAAATAGATTACAGGTGTAATTGTTTTACCTGAATAACCCGCAGGCAAGAGAAATTAATTAGACATTGTGTCCCAAGTCCTAATGTAGCTCATCTCTTTTGCTAGCCTGGCGCGCGCACACACACACATACACACACACACACACACACACACACACACTGACTAGACATACATAACACCCAGAGACAGACAACAGATGGACGAACAAACTCACACTGACTTTTAGGGCGCTTTCCAAACCTAACTCGTTCGGTTCGGTTGAAATGAACTACGTTTGCCCCGTTGGTATGGTTTGTTTGGGCTGGTGTGAAAGAGTGCCTTGAGTACCTTTAAAAAAATAACTATACAGATAAAATGTATTATTATTATTAAAGCAAAGTATGTGATAGCTGATATGAGTCATTAGCATGATTTCAAAAGCTGAGCTACTAATAAATGTGCTGATTGTGAAGTCTGCTCAGGAAGCGATCTTCTAGCCTAATTGATCTTAGTATTTAAGGCCGTGTGCATAAGTACGTTGTCACAGGTGTTTTTCCTGATTAGTTATCCCAAAGCTGTTGAAACTGCTGTGTTTGTATCAGACTCAATATGTCAGTTCATTGGGGTCATTAAAAAGTGTGTGACAGCGATTCCTTGTGTGTTCACACAAGTCATCCGGCAAAAGGGGGCTTTTGTACAGCCCCCGCTTCCACCGTTATTCATCATACGAAAAACTTGGAGTCAGTTATTAAAGAAAGAACATAAATATACACACCAGAAGCATGAAGCCCTACGTGGGTCCTGGTGATGCAGGACAACAAGCACCAAAACTGTCCAATGAAGAGCTACCTTTCGGTAGTTAGGTGCAGCGGATCATAAAAGTCACGGTTCTGATCCGAGTCACGGATCTGAGTCACGGATCTGAGTCACGGATCGGATCAGCACAAAAGGAAAAAAAGGGAGCAAATATAACTTTCAGAGATCTATGATGCTGCCGATACTAATTGATGATCATTGATGATCTATATTGTTGTTTGATTATAGCAGCTCGTCTACAAGGCTTCAGGCAGTTGTTTTATTTGCCACCGTCCCAAAATTAATTGAAACCGCTCTGAAGTCAGTAAACCATCAACATTTTTATTTTTACTTTGTTATACTAATTTATAGTGTTTTTTCATCATAAAAACCCTAATTCAAATGATAAGGAAATAAAAGATTGTATTTTTAGAGATCAAAACAAATCTAGTCATTAGTATTTTTAATGATGTATTATAATCTGCTTAGTGCTTCGTGTAAACAGCTCATAATTCATCTCTAATATATATTTATGTTGCTGTGAAAACATCTCCTTCAAAACTTTCTCATCAACACTACATGTTAAGAGATCACATGTGAACACGTCATGATAACGTTATAATTCACCTCCGCCCAATCCTCATTTTCCCTGACCAGAGCCTAATACTTACGGATGACGGATCGACAGTGGTCCGCTACACCACCACCTTTCAGTCTCTATGACCTCATGTTGGCTAATCTTGGTTAGTTTGTAAAAAAAAGTCAGCATGAACAGGAACCGGGCCAAAACTGAAATGCAATAATGTATAATGTTTTCTCGTCGGTACGGATTAATTAATCAACTTTAGCTTTACCAGGAGGATGGTAATACAGAAGGGCGCACTCCTCCTCGTCAATCGCTGGTGTACTTCAATAGGGAGGTGTGTGTGTGTGTGTGTGTGTGTGTGTGTGTGTCTGTGTGTGTGTGTGTGTGTGTGTGTGTGTGTGTGTGTGTGTGTGTGTGTGTGTGTCTGTGTGTGAGCAAAAGACAGACGTCATGTCTGTAAGGAAGGGTAACTTGTTTTGCTGCTATTCAATAATAACGAATAACGTAATTTTAACTATTTTATTTTGTCCTATTCCCAACGCTCTGGACTGCTCCAGCTGTAGCTGCTCCCCCCGCGGGGGACTATAATGCATAAAGTTGGCGGTCGGTTGATTAAAACATATTTTTGGGGGGTTGGGCGGTGCGGATTGGCTCTCACAATGTGTCGCGCTGGTGCAGATATATTTAAAACTCTGATCAGCACGTCACTTCTTGACTCTTGAGTGTGAACATACCAGATTTGGCAGAAGTCAATTAGTTTGTTCAATAACAATGCTTTTTTTTTTTTTATTACATAACTGCTGGCGCTGCAACAGCTTCAGGAGCTTGTTCTATTTTTTGGAAATTACATGAATATGGGCAGGTGTGCACTAGTTGGCATTGAGTGCGTTGTTCTCATTTAAGTGTACAATAAATAGGTTAAAATGATTAAATATGCTGCATCTAGCTTCTTTTTTTTAATAATTCATTTAGGCTACATCCCACTGTGGATTTAGTTCATCTAGAGTAGACTTTCTTTTCCCAATCGAACAATCGATAGAGCAGATAGAAGTTCAGTCTTTTCTTTGGTTGACTCCTTCCCTACAACACAGAGATGGTCGTTTGTCATCAGAAATGGGAGAAGTTAAGACTTCCAATCCGAAACCATCCTAATCCAGATGTTCCGTGGCGTATTGCAATATTTGTTGCATATTGTGGACGACCAGCGTCAATAAGGGCATTAGCTGTGTTATGTTCACACCACACCGCACTAAAGAATAATTGGCTGAGGCAGAATCATTATTATACTGTACAGAATGTTGGTTCTAAGCAGACCTGCCCACTGATCCTCTATCGTTTCCATCAAGGGCACGCTGTGCTTGATGGCAGACATGAATAACACTTTCATCGCCGCTTTAAACAACCGTATTTTGAAATAAACCAGAATACATCTCTTTGCCTAACAACTTGCTGCCAACCAATGATGAAAAGCGAAGACTCATGCCATTTATTTTTATTTTTATTTTCTTGTGAATTTTCAAGTTTCTTTTTTTCGATTTTAATAAAGCCACAAGATATCCAGGTGCGACGGGATGTTACCTCCCCCGCTCGCACGGCGGCTTGTTTTGAAGCTCGTGTTGCTTCTTGCCTGCCGAGGAGAATTAAACAGAGATCGTCCTGTTTTTGAAAGAGACCTTCAAAGGATGGTCTCAGGTTTTTTTTTTTGTGCTGAGATACGCGGGGCGTAGGGTGCCGGGGGAGCACATTGATTGACAGCAGTAATCTGAGCAGCTGGGGAGGCCTGGAGGAGCCCCGGTCACCATCCGTCTGGTTTGTGGGGGGACTCCCAAAAATGCCTCGAACCGCCCCTCTTTTATTACTGGAGCTACAGTGGGAGAGAAAGAGAAAGAGAGAAAGAGAGAGAGAGAGAGAGAGATGCAAGGAGTTTTTTTTTTTCTTCTTTCTTGCATCAGCAGCTGTAACTTGACGCCACCACCTCCTCTCCCTCTTTAGACATGGTCCTCTCATCTCTTCCCTTCTACAGTCTTCCCCCCCCCCACTCCCCACTCCCCCCACCTTGTCTCCGTCACCCCGCCACCCGTCCTCGCGGCTGACCCTCGCGGCCACTCTCTGTCGCCGAGTTGCGTCAGCCTCTGAGAGGCGCTGTACAGTAATTAGCATCAGAAGGACCTGCCTGCTCATCTGGCCGCCAGGCTGCCAGTCTGCCTGCTCGTCAACCGGCCCGCGAGCCTGCCAGTGTTCTGCCAACTGTCATGCCCTATTCATGTCCCATTCATCTATTGTTGAATAAAAGGCTGCGCTCCTCGGGACATCCATCCCTCTTGCTGGCCTTTTTTTTTTTTTTTCCTTCTGTGCGGCGAGGCACAAGAGCGAGGATTAGCTCTAAAAGGAATGGACTGCAGAGGTGGACTCGGCTGGAATGCATGAATGCATACCTTAGTCCTGCCAAGCTGCTTTTATTCTGTTCACTGGATGTTGTGGCGCCGGGGACGATTTATGCTTCACACGGGACACCTGTCTCTTGTCTGTCTTTCATTGTAAACCATTTTGAACTCTCTTTTTGTTCTCACTCCCCTCTCATGTTCCCCTCGCTTTGTCTTTTTCTTTTTTCACAGCTCAGTCTAGTTCAATCAATTAACAAATTAATCAATTTACTTTGTTTCTATCCAAACGAACGGAAGATCAAGGAGACGGAGGATAAAAAAAAAGAAGAATCAAATGCGTTGCCTCTTATCGGCGTGATGTGTGACTTTCTGTGAGGCTCCGTCTTGAAAGTTAGACTTTTTTGGTCTTAATAGTCCACAGCCATGTCAGCAGCTGTGGGAGAACGTAAAGAGGCAATTTGCTCCAACCAGCTGTGTTCATGAGCTAAACGTTAACGTCAGCGTGCTAACTTGCTAACAAATGCTGCTTTTCAGCAGTTTTTGTGTTTGTTAGCTTGGTGTGTTAGCATGCTAATGTTTGCTAATTAGCAATAAGTACAAAGTGCGATTAAAGGCTGACGGGAGAGTCATCAGTTGTGCAGGTATTTGGTCGGAAAACCAAAGTATTTAACAAGTTAAAAGTCCGACCTGCTGACTGACTTCGATAAAAAGGGACGCCCAAAGTCATCACAATATATTCTGTTGGGGGATTTATATCCGTACCAAATTTCCCAACGATCCAGCCAATAAATGTCGAGACATTTAAACTCAAAACCACAAACGACAACCTCGTGATTGTGAATAGATAGAAATAAAGTCAAGCAGGTCACCGAAGGCATCGTCCTCTCGGCACCGTGAACGTCGGCGTGCCAACATTGCATGGCTGGAAAGGAGCGGCACACGGGCCTGCGCTCTCCACCACCCCGTCCGTGTGACAGCGCATGTGATGTATATATATGCCGGCAAGCCTGTGGGTGGGCACGGGGGTTTCGCCGTAATGGAGTGGTAAAGCTGCGGGCATTATAGATTGGGAGCATGCGGCCTCCTCCATGAATCTGCCCCTAACTGTTCCGCTGCCTTTGTGGCCGTAACGATCGGCTGGCTCCCCTCTGTCACCATATTTTCTCCATCTTAGTTTAGAAGCGGAGATATATCTCTCCATAAAGGGCCCGACACAAAGAGGGCTGGAGAGCCTCGCCCCTGCTCCCCTACACACTCACACAAAAGGACTCCGGCCTGGTGGTTTGATAAAGGCTTATGGAGAGGAGAGGAGCTGATGGCCAGGGGACTGTCGGAAAGACCTATTCTCTTCACACACAAAGACATGCTCTCACTCAAGACGCTATCTCCGTGCCGTGACGCTGTTTGTGAATGCCTGCGTGCCCCTGCCCTCCTCACTTTCTCCTCTTCCACCTCTCTGTCTTCCTCCTTTTCACACACACACACACACACACACACACACACACACACACACATTCTTCCTTTCTTGTTAGAAGATGCTAATATAGCACACGACAAAGCCCCAGTAGACGGCTCTCAGACAAAACACTTCCTTTCTAAAGCAGTTCATCTTTATGCAGAGCCTATCCCAAGGATTGCCAAAGCATGGTCTCTTGAAAAGCAGGATGTTTTTTTTTCCACCGGCACTCACTCATTCCCCGTCTATTCAGTCTCCCTTTATTAGCAGACACTGATGTTTCCAGACATCGCGGGTTGGTTATTAATTGCTTCCTCTGATACCGAACAGAGCTCCCCGTCTTACCTGACAGATCTGCAGGATGTGACTTAACAATATCCCCCATGTGTGTGTGTGTGTGTGTGTGTGTGTGTCTGTGTCTGTGTGTGTGTGTGTTTTTTCCCCCCGTGCAGAGAAATGGGTGCGAGGCCGGGCCATCGACCGCGGCGAGGTCGACGTCGGAACCCAGCAGAGCCAGGCGATCCCGCCGGGACTCTTTTGGAGGTTTCATATGACCGTGCACCACCCGACCTACATCAAGTTCAACCTGTCCCTCTCGCACAACGCGCTGCTCGGGGTCTACGGACGCAGGAATATACCGCCCACGCACACTCAGGTAGAGGAGGCTCCTGCTGTAGCATGCTGTTCACCCAGACGGGCTTGTTTGCTGAAGTACCACGTAGCCCAGCCGCACTAATGCACCGTTTCATCTCTGCTCTTTCATCCACACTGAGGCGCTTTTTGAGTGAGCTGACTTCACAAAAATGTGATAGCTGAAAACTCTGGCCTCGCAAAGACAATTACGTACGTGAGACTTGTCGCATAAATTATATTTTGTAGAGGTAATATCATCTTTTTCGATTTAATTATTTCATTTGAGCAAACACAAATCTATTCCTTTCTAAATTTATTTATTTGTCTGTTTGCTGTTATTCATACACAGTGTCTCCCTGGCTCTCTGAACAACATCCCTGTTCTGAGCGCTCTCAACTTTGCCTGCAAGCTCACACGACCTGACTGTTGTATATAGTTGTGCAGCGGATCATTAACTTATGGTACAGATCCTATCACGGATCAGAGTCACGGATCGGATCAGCACAAAAGAATAAAAGGGAGCAAATATAACTTTTAGAGATCCCTGATCACGTTTTTTTTTGCCACCGATACTAATTGCCAATCACTGATGATCCATACTGTTGTTTGATTATAGCAGCTGGCTCCAGACTATTTGTTTTTTTGCCACAGTCCCAAAAATTACTTCAACTGCTCTGAAGTCAGTAAACCATCAAAAATTCTAAATGTTATCCTTTTACGCAGTTATAGTTTTTTATAGTGTTTTTTTTCTTCATAAAAAATCCTAATTCAAATGATAAGGCAATAAAAGATCGTATTTTTATGGATCAAAACAAATCTAGTCATTAGTAGTTTTAATGATATAATCTGCTTAGTGCTTTGTGTAAACAGCTCATAATTCATCTCTAATATATATTTATGCTGCTGTGAAAACATCTCCTTCAGAAGTTTCTCATCAACACTACATGTTAAGAGATCACATGTGAACACGTCATCATAACCTTATAATTTACCTCCGCCCAATCCTCATTTTCCCTGAACAGCATAACGGAACTTAACGGAACCTTCGTTCTCCTCGTGTCTCTTTAAACACGGATTGCTTATTTACAGTGTAACTTTATCAGAGATCAGCGACTAGAAAAGCATAAAGGCCGATGTCCTGATCACATATTTTACTGAATATTGGCGGATAACGATCGTCAGTAAAACTATATTTCACACTGTGATGGTTAACAATAAACTGCGGGGAGGATCCGTACACCACGAGTTGTATAGTGTGGCACAATTTCAACCAATATGGAGATGGGAGTCTGTCATTTCTGATTTCTTTCCAATCGGATGGCATGTTGAATTGGCTGTAATTATACAGGTAGAAATTGCGGATCGCTTTGCTGATTTTATATCATTTTGTTCGGTTCATAAATTCATACTCACTGACCTTAGCTTGTCCCTCTTTCAAGCTCAGGGATCACATCACCGTTCAGGTGCACGTCAGTTCTGCACTTAAGTGAACGCATCGCCGTTCTGTGAGCTTTTAACCAGGAAGTAACCGTATGAATCATCACCACGGTGCTCTCTGACGATAAGCTATTTATTAGATCAGTGACAATGGCAGATTTAAGTAAATTCAGTTAGAAAGTTTGATATTCTAAAAATGTGTTCTCACATGTGCTGGACCCCTCTGTGTACTGAGGAAGAGGAGAAGCACTGAGGGAATGGTAAATAGGCCCAGCAATGCCACACGTCTGCCTTGCTACTGTGGAAGGTACCGAGCCTACAAATATAATTCCATAAACATATGCCTGCTCAGACAGGTCAGGGGTTGTGTAGCAGTAGGAAGTCAGAAAGACAACTTCCTTTCACCTCTCACCCTGTCTGTGATCACCCATTTTAAATGCCAGTAAAGCCAATCGTGCAACACGGGTGTCAATAAACTGTATTCACGCTCGTTTTGTCAGCACAAAGAAAACAACAACGATTTGGTCAACGTCTGAGTGCAGCGGAGCAGGGATTGCTGTCTGCCTGTTTAACAGGTAGCATTTATGAGCCGTTTGCAAATCACTATTTTATACTTCTTCAGAAACGGAAAATATGTACACGATAATGATTTAATCGTGAGTTTGACTGTATTAAAGCGCAGTGGAAAAGATGATGGAAACCGGAGTTCAGCAGTCATCTGGCGTTGTGTCTCACCCTTCTCCTACTAGATGTCGATGTTGATGCAAAATGTTGATGCTTGTCAACTGAAAGAAGTGGAGGAGGAGGATCATCTTTGAAAACAACTGAAAAAGTGTGGCCGCATGTCGTTCTCACGGGGAAAACAGCCATTCCTGATTTCGTCAGCTCCGTGGAGATGAAATGACACGTTGCCAGAGACAATGCACGCAAACGTTGTACACCTTGTAGAACAGCGCTGTGCCGTGCGAGAAGCACGTATACGACACACACTGAGTCATCTGCTTTTTAACATCAGTGTGCCCCGGCTCGCGCCTGCATGAAGAGGTCTAATTAGCTGTTTTTGACACTAGTGTGACACACAGCCCTCAGGGGGAATAAGGCTCAGCGAGTGCTTGCTAGTTCAAGGAGGTTTTAGAACGGAGGGGAGGGGAGGGGAGGGGAGGGGCAGGGGAGGGTGGCGGGGGAAAGTTAAAGAGGGCGAGGAAGAAGCACAGAGAGGTTTAGACAAACGAAATAATAGTCTGTTCCATTTGAAAACCCGGGTGGTAAAGTCTGCCTGCGCTATTAGGGCACGTCAAGTTGTTGCCGTGCAACATGTCTGGTCGGAGGACTGACCTGCCACGGATGATGATTTCCCTTCCTCGTTTTGGTTTCATGTTGCTCAATTCGCATCTGATACCCACATCCACTAATGCTGCTCCCCGGCTTTTTCGTATGCAGGCGGTTTCCCAATAGCATTCAATTGGCAGTTTTCACAAAGCTCACACGCCACTGCACAAGGGTCCGCCTTGCAATTTTCCCCGTTGCCTTCCTGCAGGTTTGACAAATTCCCTGTCTCCCGTCTCCCGTCTCCTTCTAATTGGATGACGTTGCCGTTTGTCTGATTGTCTTCCCGTATGCTGTGTCCAGTTCGACTTTGTGAAACTGTTGGACGGGAAGGCGTTGCCCAGGTCCTTGACCGATCCCGTCTCCACTGCCAAAGCCCCCAAGGGCCTGCTGCTGAGCGGCCTCCAAGAGACGGGCTTCATCGAGTACATGGACCCCGGCACCTGGCACCTCGCTCTCTACAACGACGGACGCAACCTGGAGCAGGTGTTGCTGCACAGCACGCCCATAGGTGAGGATTGTTGCAGAAGGCTGGTTGCCTTTCTTCTCCATGTGGTGTCAGCATGAATATGTGTTGTTTTACTTGGTTAGCTTTATATCTCTGTGTCAAGCCAAACATCTGGCCCATCCCTCATGGGATTACAAGCCACTACCATTTTGCAAAACACACGTCTTCCGGTGATCCATATCAGAGCAAAAATGAATAAGATAAAACACAGCAGTATAAAGCACCATTATGTTATTTGAAAGTTTCAAATGAGATGTACACTGAAAATAACTGCTACAAACCGAGAGTCCACCCTTTTTTTCCCTCCTTATCCCTCAGGCTAATGGATGAATGTTCAACTCGGTCTTTGTGCATCATCCATATTAACAAAATCAATATCTGTTTTTATCTTACTAAAACAAAGAATTGCACGGCTCCTAGTAAAAAGGGCAATGGGAACCAAAATGAAACTCATTTTCACCAAAATGAAACTCATTTTCTTTATTAGTCAAACAGCACATTCCTCCAAACTGACAGAGCGTTCAGTTTCAACCGTAAGTGGTAAAACACCAGATCTCAGCTGGAAACAAAAGGCTCCAAATTATAATAATCAGGACCATATTCATATTTATGTCTGCCTTCAGACTACTGGTTGAACCACATAAGCGTTCTTTTATCCGCTATTTGATTAAAATACAAGAGTTCTGAACACTTGTGGTTTGCATGCGACCTGAGTTAGTTATGGAACTGTATTATGTGTGTGCTTCACTGTTTGTGCCTCAGGGTTGCTTCACTCTTGTCCTTCCTCCCCTTTCATCTGTTGATTTGCTCCAACTTAAGGACAGGGCCGAGAGTTGTTTGAGAGTCACTGACATTCGAAGGGAACTTTTCCTATTATGGAGAGAGAGAGAGAGGGAGAGCTTGGCATGGCAAGAGACAGCCGTTAGAAAGGGGAGGACAGCTCCTGTGGTAATGACAGGGCTCGCTAACTGCAGCTCATTGCTGTGACACACACACACACGGCTAGTAGTGTAATATTATGTGAATAATGCAAGAGTACGTGGCTGAATATAGACGGTGGTGGATCATTACCAGGGCGGGTTCTTCACTCCCACTTTGTCCGGTAGTCCTTTAGGAGAATATGTGTGTTGAAATAACAAAAAAATTAAAGTCACACCGTGGGTTGTGGAGACTTGGTAATTTCGGTGCAGCAGACAGGTGATATGGCAATTACAAAGCTTACAACTTTGCATGACACTCTATTTCAGCTTTTTTAAATTTTTTAAACATTTTTTATGTCTTCGTGATCTGTAACTGGGATTGAATGATTTCGCTTTTGTGCTATTCAGTAAATGATTTGGAACCGTGCACCGAGCTCTCTGGATGCTCATAATCTAAACGTGTGCATCACGACCTCTAAACAGCCCACGTTGTAAGCCAATCGGTAAACAGTGCCAAAACATGGCACTGTAGACATCTTATTGACAGAGTCTTTTATATAATGACTGACAGCATGTGACAGCTAAACACAGATTTTATTTCAGAGCTGTCAAACATTTGTTGACACATGTGCCGTCTACAAAGATTGGAATATACCAGCTCTATTTTGGGGTCCCACGTTTCGGGCTAAACGGGAAACGGCAGCAACTAAATAAATAGCCGACTATCCTTTTTCCTCTTCGATAATCAAAACAAATGCAGACACAACAGATGCGCTCAGAATAGCAGCCTTTCATCCACTGAGGTTGTCCAAATAATTAATCAAGAGATTTGGCTTGAAAGAGGAAAATAATATTAATGGATTGATGTCAGAGTGCATTTCACTGCCCATTTACAGCCCTAACGAGGGCTACAAACAGACCCTGTGCTGTTTTTTAGAGGCAGAAAATCAAAACCACTGAGCTACAGTACAATAAATCCTAATAAGAGACACGGTGCGCTGTCGCCCAGAGTGGAGCTTCATGGGGAGACGAGGGAGAAATGAGAGGATCTCTGTCGGGAAATTGAGCTTTTCCGCAGCAAATAGTAACTGGATACAACGAAGAAAATATGGGGAATAAATAAGAGGACGGCAAAAGAAATAGTCGTGGAAATAAATAAATAAAATAGGATATAATCAATAGAGCGTATGAGTAGGACAAGAGAGAATATATGAGAGCATTAAGAATATGAAAACAATACATGAGATGAAGAATATGCTTGTTATCATATCAACAAGGGCACAGCCTGTGTGTTGGTGCTCAAACATGGAATGCGGCAGGTGAAAAAAAAAAGAAAGTTGTGGGAGAACATTCAAAGCTGCATGTGTTAGTTGACCTGTATCAGTCAGAAGACATTATATTGTTCTGTCACCTGTTGACTGACCACCTCTCTCACACACACACACACACACACACACACACACACACACACACACACACACACACACACACACAGACTATATATATATATATAGAGAGAGAGCGAGAAAGATGTGTATACACTCTACAGTCATGTCACAGTGATTGTGACTATTGTTTTAATCTATCACATGTAAACGTTGGAGAAGAAAACAATGAAAATGTTGAGCAGAACATCTGCTGATTTAAAAATAGATATCATTATGTGGATTCAAATGGGATTTTGTAAAGAAAAAAAAAGCAGCAGGTGCAGAGAAAACCTCTTCTTTTTTTTTCTCCTCCTCCGCTATTATTGACATTTACATGTGACCCACAAAAGCTCCGGCTTAATGATATCTGCCATTTCGCCACCTCCACTCCAGCCCCATCTTCTTTAATTCTACTCAGCCTCTACCCAGGCAGAGAGTGGCGGTGCTTCCTGCAGGGCTATTAATTATGCATAATTGCTACACTTCAGCTGTCATCACACATCCTCTTGAATATTATATCTTTTACGCAACGACCAGCAAAAGGGTAAGAAAAAAGTTTGCCGTAGGTGCCTGGAACTTTTAACAAACAAAGAGGATAAACAACAAAAACAACAAAAAGAAAAGTGGCTAGCTCACGGATGGATGCTTCTAGTTAGCTGAGCAGCCATTTCATTTTTTTTTTCATAAATTCATAAAGCCCAAGGGTCGTAAAGCACGGCTGAAACTTTACAGGCTCATAAACTACAATTGCAATGCTTATTTGACCAATCAGATCACTTGGCTGGAAGCACCCATTTTATAATAGCATTTAACTGCAATAACTTATGGCATGACTGATTCCTAACTGGAAAGGGTTTTGTCAGTGGAAAGAACCAAGCGGGTGTCTCACGGATGCACACACACACTATATATATACACACATATATATATATATATATATATGTGTGTATATATACACATATATATATATATATATATATGTGTATATATAAATATATATATATATATATATATATATATATATACATGGAACTTTTAACAAAAAAGATCATGGCTGGATGCTTCTAGTTAGCTGAGCAGCCATTTCATATATGTTGTAACAAATAAAGACATGTCTCACCATACATTACCTGTTAATTTCCTGTAGATCTTTATAGTTGAGACATTGACCTGACAGACACGGGGCTCATATCACAACCGTACAGCCATGAGAGCTTTCTGGATCAATCATCTCCTCTGGATTAAAAAGAACCCGGTGACCTTGCGGACATGTTTCTTGTCCGTTGCATGTGTCGAGTGCCAGATACAATATTGGAATTTGTGTACACGGATCTTCTTTTTTTTTTTTGAGAGAGAGAAAGAGACTCATTCGAGGAGGGGGGGAGGGGAGAAAGGTTTGTGAGTCTCCCTGACACTGTGGGAGAAAAGATGATTGCCACTCCTCTCGATCAGAGTGACGATGACGGGTGATGGAGGTGAAAATGACTTTGGTTTCTGTAGCGATGCGCCGCTGTGGAGGATAACGCCGTGCTGCCGGTTGCTGGCTGGGCCCGTCTCATTAGCATGTGTCACACGCGCCTCAAGGCGGGTGTCACATAATAACTTTGCGTGCACGTGTTTGTAACTGTGTGTGCGTGCGTGCGAGCGAGCCATGCCACAGAAGGATTTGTCATCTGTGCTCCCTGAACAGAGCGAGCCAGGGGACTGCAGTGGTTTGACTCCGGAGTCGATCCCCCCCGTTCGGAGGAGCCGAGCAGGACGGCCCAGGGTCAAATAAAGGGTGACATCCTCCGACACCCGTTTTAATTACTCTATCTCTCTTAGATAGAGCTCGCCTGGCACAAGACAAGCAGCAGCTCGGTTCAAAATTCCCAACTCTTGCCAGCCTCTCCTCCAGCAGAATCTTCCATCTGGAGTGGAGCTGACATAAAAGGCTTAAAAGTGCTCTCCCTTTTTATCTGGCTCTGCCACGCTGTCTGTACCCGGAGAATGAGACGTGACATGATGGACATATCAATGGGAGGAAAGGAGAGAGGTAAAAGTGAGGCAGCCAATTGAAGTCCGGCTGAGGAATATGATGAAATGCTCATTGCCCACAGAAGGATGTGATGAAATGCACATCTCCAGATGAGACAAAGCACGAGTAGGAACAAGCGTCACATTGATCCTCGCCATGCCGGGAGTGTCGCTCCGATGGCGACGCAGTTGTAGCCCTTCTCCACTAACTAGTGCACTCGCTGTGAGACTTTATGTGGTTCGGTCTCGTTCCAAACGCCGTCCGTGTAAACAGTTTGTTGATTAAGCCTTGATGTTTGTAAATTTGCGTGCGCTGTGTGTTTCCAACCTGTAATGCAGTATAATGTGCTTAGTGCTACTGAGTGTAAGTGAGTGCTTGGCCATTCCCCAGAGAGTGATAGCAGCTGGATCAGACTAATCTAATATAGCCCCTGAGTCTGGGGAGCCATCCATTGCTTATCAGATCTCTCATTCAATAACAGAGAGCTGTGCCAGCTTATGGAGTTACATGTGGAACATTTTCAAGTTTTTTTCCCCTCTCTCTCTCTCTCTCTCTCTCTCTCTCTCTTTCTCTCTCTCTCCCTGCCTTTCATGTTTGATTTGTGAATGTTTGTGTTTGTGTTTGGGTGTGCAGACTCAATGGACGGCTGCTCCACAGACTGTAATGGAAACGGAGAGTGTGTGGCCGGACACTGCCACTGCTTCGCTGGCTTCTTGGGTCCTGACTGTGCCAAAGGTAAGAGATGTGTGTTGGTATGTCTCTCGATTCTTTCTGACCTCCCTACCCTGTCTGTGGCTCTCAGCCCGAAGCACATTTACTTCTACTGTCACTTCTTCTCAAACTTGTCACGAATGTATAGTTTCTCTTTAAAAAATAAATCAAAAGGTCACTCAAAAAGGATTAAATAGTGCATTTTCAAAGGGGTATTTTCAGCCGTTAATATGCGCCTTCGGCCCATTAGCGAACATTTACAGCGACAGGCCTTTGTACTGTCGATTCTCACCTTTCTTTACCTCAACTGCAGCGAGAATTAGGTCTTTACGTAAAGAGATGCGTAACTTTATTCCTCGTAGTTAGACCTCTTCCTGTTTTCTGATGTGCTCCCGTTTTAATTTGCTGTTGATGCTGTTTGCTCTTGATAAATAAAAAATTCAGTATAACCTACATTTCCACATCACCAATTCAATTAGTGCAGCAACAGAGTCACGTATACGCACCACTCTGCTTCTCTTGAGTTTCTCCTCTTCAACAGAAATGGGCTTCATGTTTTCATTTCACCAACTATTTCCCGTCACTTCCATTCTGCTGATTTTCAGACGCTGCGAAGCTATACTGTCAAAAAACAACAACAACGCTTCCTGCACAAATGTTTCACATTAAAAGCCCTGCAGCAACTCAAAGGGCACGTCCTCACATAGACGTTAATTTGAAACATTTTGCGAGACGAGCTATTGACAGCAACTTCACACCTTGAAAATGTCTAGAGTGGAATAACAATGTCGATCTGTGGCACCGAGAAACAAGCTGCCGTTTGGCGATACAGGCAATACTTGTCATATTGCTGTTGGTTTTAAAATATAGAACATCATCCTACAACTGCAACATTTCCATGTCATTGTCACAGCTCCACAGCATTTGTTTCCCTCTCCGTCGCTGCAGCTTCTCCCTCCCTCTTGCTTTCGCTCTCTCTCTCTCTCTTTCTCTCTCTCTCTCTCTCTCTCTCTCTCTCTCTCTCTCTCTGCCTCTGTCTTTCTTTGTAAAATTATTGTAGTTGTATCAGTCTCATTGTGTAGAAACAGCTGATATCACATGCCATGATTTATTTACGCTCATCATTTATTCATTCGCTCCCCTCTCATCCTCGCTCATTTGCCCGCTCGATAATATTCTGCCTTTGAAAAGTTAGACAGCAAGTTTTGGCAAGAGCTGTAAAAAAGTGAAGTGTGAATTTATAACTGTGGGGTGCAGAGTGTTAGATTTAACAAAGGATCAAACAAACACATAACACGTGCCCGCACGCATGAACGCACAGGGCCTTCACTGCAAATTCTCCCAGAGAATAATAACCCCACCCCAAAAAAAGGCGTCCGTTCTGGATCGTCTTTCTAATCCATTTGAAGTCTGGAGCTGCCATGCCTCCTCCAGCTGCAATGAGCAGTCTAACTGGAGTGTAACTGTCAGTGTGTCATCACTGACTTTATTCTACCTGGCTGTCATTACATTAGCCACACAGCTCTCCATCTCTGCATGGAGACGGCTCTGCCTTCCACCCTCATTCCATAAACCCCTAATGCTCCGTTTTCACGATTGTTTTCACGGCCTGTTCAGAGTAAGTGAGGTGACGTTTGGGGGGGATTTTCTACGATTCCTGGGTTGCCGTGGTAGCCGGGCTCAGGTGGTGCTTGAGTAAATTGAAACAGCGTGAGGGATAAGCTGGAGTGTGCGTGTGTGTGCGCGTGTGTGTGTGTGTGTGTGTGTGTGTGTGTGTGTGTGTGTATATACGCGCGGACAAGCGTGTGTGTGTGTGTGTGTGTGTGTGTGAGAAAAAAGAAAGGGAGACAGAGGCTGCTTGAGGATTTGCTGAATCCGCGCACCAGCTGAGATAAGAGAGCGTAGCTCCACTCGCGGCAGGTTACTGCGGTCGCCCAGCTAATATACTGCAGTACTGCGTGCGTGTGAGTGTGTGTGAGTGTGTGTGAGTGTGTGTGAGCGTTTGTGTGTTCCACCGAGTACGTGGGTTTAATCTGTGTTTGTCCTGTTGCAGATTCGTGCCCCGTGTTGTGCAGCGGCAACGGCGTGTATGAGAAAGGGAGGTGTGTGTGCCTGGCCGGGTGGAAGGGGGCAGAGTGTAACGTGGAGGAAGGTCAGTGCATCGACCCCACCTGCTCCAACCACGGCTCCTGCATCCAGGGGATTTGCATCTGTGGTCCAGCCTACAAAGGGGTTAACTGTGAACAAGGTAAGACGTTTTACCATCTCAAAAGGCGAAATACACACCATGTGATGTCACACCCGCACAACAACGACGACTCCACTTTTACATATTTAAATGAGTGTCTGAGCTATTTTTGTTGAAGGTAAGCATTAAATTCAAAGCTGCGCTCATCAATATTTTTACACTGACAATGGGTGAAATGACTGTGTAATTCTACACGGGTCTCTCGTAGTGTCAAGCCCACAGGAGAATTATTAGACCCCCTCAGCTCCGTGGAAGAGAAATCAGTCAAGTCAATTTAAAATTCATACAGCAGAAAATCACAGGTCACAAATTACAAATTTGCCTCTTAAATTCAGAAATGTCAGGGAAAACGTAGCTTGTGTGGACGCTACTAAACTACTTGAATAATAAAATAGCCAAGCTACTAAAAAGCTATTTGATTCAGAAAACAGCGACGGTAACACCACTTCACTGAGACATTTAGTGAAACTAGTAACACAGTCACTTGTAGCTGCTGCTCAACGCTGTCCATAAACACGTTTTAAAGTGATAATAGGTCAGTGTTGTGTTTTCTGCTCGGTCAATTGGCCCCAAGTGGCCAATTAAATCAGCTTTAACGTTGATTTTTATCTTTGATTCTAATTGGTGCAATTTGCAGCAATTTAGTTTCGATAGTTTTCATGTAAATAAATTGCTCCTGTCATCGTTGAATTCCAACATACGGCTGGAATCTGCAACACTTTCTCTCTTTCAATTGATTAAGGATGAATGTTCTTATTTTTGAAAAAAATCGAAAAGCAATCACAGTGATTGTTTTGTTTTGTGATTGTGATTTCAGTGCAAACAGAAGCTGCTGGTAGCTTCTTCAGCATGACCTTTCAAGGTGGGGGTTCAGGTCGCGCCATGGCAACATTATACTTCCTCTTTAGATCCAAAGAATGCAGAGAACCCGCTTTGCAAGAACTTTAAACATGTTCACCCAAATGGAAAAAAGAAAAAAATAAGAGTAATGACATCTTTTTCTTATACAACATATAATCCTGTTTTATGTTGATATTAAAGCATATAATCTCCTATCAACATGGTTCTTATAGACTTATCTATGAAATTGTATCGCTGCGTGTAAATACTGTATATTTGTTATACACTGTAAATACTGTTGTATTATTGTAGCCAAGACGTAAGCCTTTAAGTAGCGAGAGTGAAAATGGCCTTGGGTTGAAATGACCAGACCATAAATGATTCAGGTAGCTCAGCCACCTCACAGTCGTACAGGAAACCAGCTGTGGGCCTTTGTCACAACCTCCCCTTGCAGCTGTCCATTGTAAAAACCACCCAATAAATTAGCCAAAACAAACAAAGCCATGATATCTAAAACAATTATGATGTTACACTTGACGATAACCTGATGGCACAGCTGTCCCAGAGACCGCCCTGCTGTTGCCTCCGGTATCTCGGCCTGCAGAGACTAAATCAGGTGTTTGACCTTGAGCGGCGGAGCTGAGCTGAGCCGAACTGTGCTGAGCTTTGGCTTGGCGCTCAGAGCTGTAATTACACACACTAACACAGCGAAGCGCGGACCACCATGACACACACACACACACACACACACACACACACACACACACACACACACACACCAACCCATTTCACCCCCTTATCAAAGCCTCAGTTCTAAGTGTCCTATGAAGTGTAATGTTGTGGAACAGATACAGGGATTGTAGCTGGGGTGGTTAACTCCTGGATGGGATGCAAAGAACACTGCTTTCATACTCGGTGAACTGATGATTATAATGAGGCTGGCACACCCCGCCCCCCCAACTTCCTCCCCCATCCACCCGTTCACTCCCTCCTCTCACTTCTGACTCATTCTCGCTCTTCCTTTTCTCTCTCTCTCTCTCTCTCTCTCTCTCTCTCTCTGCAGTGGACTGCGCGGACCCTCAGTGCGGCGGGCATGGCGTATGCGTGCGCGGGGAGTGCGTGTGCTCTGCAGGCTGGGCAGGAGTAAGCTGTGATGACCCGCTGCCAGCCTGTCAGGAGCAGTGTTCAGGACATGGCACCTATCTACCCGAGTCGGACACCTGCGCCTGCCAGCCCAACTGGACAGGGCCGGACTGTTACACTGGTAAGACCTGAGGATTATTGTTCACCCACAGAAAAACTACAACAAAAATAAATAAATAATAATAAAAACAAAACACCACAGGAAATCGCCACCGCACGTCTCTAGGACGCTAGTGTTAGTGTGCTAGTGTGGTAGCATGAATGGTCTTGCCAGATACTATTTTCTGGGGATTTGATAGAAACGAGAGAGAAATATGGACTGGAGCCACACTGTGAAATGTGTGTGCATGCATGTGTGTTTTTTCACTCTCTTCATGCTGGTCGTAAATGAGATTTGCCCTCATGACGCCCTGGAGCCACCCCCCTTGCAATAGCACTCACTTTACTGCGCATTTATAGTGCTACATGCAGATACACATATGCACGTGCACACACACACACACACACATTCCCTTCAGCTAAATAAGAAAAAAAAGAAGAAGAAAAAAAGGCCGGGCGGGGAAAATAAAAAGACCTCTACTCTCACTTTGCTGCTTTCAGAGCCTGCTACTCTGAGGAACGTTCGGCTTGGCATTTAAGAGCTTGCTGATGTTTATTTCAGCCCGAGTTACCTGCGCGCTACATATTAGTCAGTGTGTGGTTGTTAGATATAGCCGGAAAAAGATTTCCTACATCTACGCCTACCTGAAGTTTCCTTTTGAACTCCGTAAACTCTGCCTGCTTCGATAGGCAGCTATTCTACGCTGACAGTGGAGAAAAAGGCAGTGAGTTCGCCGTTGTGAAAGGGAGAAAGTAAAGCATGTGTTCTCTGGTGTCAAACCTATAGAATGCAGTACAGCGCGGTACACAGTGAGAGAGTGTCCTTGTCCTTGAAGTGTAAACTGACAGAGAGGAAAATAGCCATTATAGCGCTGATTTTCCTCTTTTTCCGCCACACTAACTGAACGCTGGTGGTGGGGAATGATCCGCCTTACCGTGCACACCAATGATTTGCAGGCAATTGGCATTAGCCGCAGCTCTCAGGTGTATGCACGCCTTATTATAGTGATATAGCCCATGATAATGATAGACCGTGGCTGAGTGTCTGAGATATGAGCGGCCTCTCTCCACCTGCCGGGCTTTTAATCAAAAGGACCCTGCAATGCTACGTCCTGGTCTTGTTGAAGCATAGCTAAGCTAATGTAATTCTAATAGAGAGCTGAAAAACTCTCCAACTTTAATCCACTTTTTCCTCCCTCTCCATGCTATGTATATTTAAATTGAAATAACTTTTTACTGCAGCTGGATAAGTAGTCTTTGTGTGCCTCCAGCACTTTGCTCTCTTTACTGATGGATGAGGCTTTGCCTCTGCAGCGAGAGAGAGGGAGCTCGATGGCGAGCAGCGCGGAGGAGAGGAAATAAAAGAGGAGGGCCGAAATTTGAAGGGGTGTTGCAAGGGAGAGGGAGAGGAAAGGGATACTGAAAAGAAAAAGCTGACAGAGACAAAGATTGAGAGATGAAGGGAGAGAAAGGGTATTAACATACCCACCAAATCTGATCAAAATGTCAGAAAAGAATAATAGAGCTGAATTTGAGTCCCTGTAGTTTAAATATGCGGTGCAAATACGAATCATTTGGCTGTTATTATGAGTCTATTCACTCTCCCCCTCCCCTTCAGGGAGCTCAGCTATTAGAGGTGGGAAGATTATGTATTGTGAGAAAGTAGACTTTTTTAGTCTCTGAGGTTATCCTCTTCTATCGCTAGTTTTTTTTTTTCTTTTTTTTCTCTCACCTATCTCCGATGTCTCACCCCCACTTCAGAATTTTCTTTTTAACTTTTCCCCTTCTATATGTCCCCCTTCCCCTTTTACCATTTTCTTTTCTTCCTACACTCAATTCCTCCATTTGCTCCCCTCCGCTCCCCTCTCGTTCTCCTTCCCTCCCCCTCGAACTCGCACCCTTTGTTATTTATTTATTTTTTCTTCTCACGTGTACCCCCCCCCCCCCACTCCTCCCACCTGTTTGGCAGAGCTGTGCCCGGTGCCATGTGGCAGCCATGGCGTTTGCTCCGAGGGCCAGTGCCAGTGCGAGGAGGGTTGGATTGGCGCTGCGTGCGACCAAAGAGCATGCCATCCTCGCTGTGAAGAACACGGCCAGTGCCACGACGGGACCTGCATCTGTCAGCCTGGCTGGGAGGGAGAGCACTGTAACATTGGTGAGCTGTGTGTGTGTGTGTGTGTGTGTGTGTGTGTGTGTGTGTGTGTGTGTGTGTGTGTGTGTGTCTGTGTGTGTGTCTGTGTGTGTGGGAGTGTTGGATTATTCTTTGTGATATTTTGATTAGTATGATAGGATTCAAAAAGGTGTCACTGTTACAATTGCTTTCTCACATTTTTTCTTTTCCCCCGTCGCAGTTACACATGACTTGGACGTCGTAGTGAAAGGTAATTCATCTTTATTTAGGATAAATATTGTCATATTGTGCTCCTCTGACATGCTCACAAATGCCCAAAAATGTGTGTGCGTGTGTGTGTGCGTGTGTGTGCGTGTGTGCGTGTGTGTGTGTGTGTGTGTGTGTGTGTGTGTGTGTGTGTGTGTGTGTGTGTGCGTGCGCGTGTGTGCATCTGGGGTCACACCTTTTTCAGACGGCTGCCCAGGGTTGTGCAGCGGGCACGGGCGCTGTACCCTGGAGCAGAGCGGCTGGCGCTGCGTCTGCCAGGCTGGATGGAGTGGGCCTGGATGCAGCGTTGTCATGGAAACTGACTGCAGTGATGGAACAGACAACGACGGAGGTGACATTCTAACGTCATCTATCATTTTCCATCCCTTTTTTCTCTCCCGTACCTCTTTTCATTTCGGTCCTTTGTGGCAGATTGTCCATTCCATTCCATTACTTCTCCTCCTGTTTCCCCCGCCCGAAAAATCTGCCACGTCGTTCCTCCCCTGCATCCTTCCGTGCTGTCCCAATCCTGCCGAGACTCCTGTTGAGTCCCGCTGGTCATTATTGTATTGAATATGTGTGTGTGTGTGTGTGCGTGCGTGCGCACGCACGCACGCACGCACGCACGCACGCACGCACGCACGCACGCACGCACGCACGCGCGCGTGTCTGTTTACCCCCCTCATCACAGCTAAATGTCTAATATGCATACCACCTGCTAGGATAAAAGGCACTCTGAGAAATTTTCTCAAGTCTAAATACAGCAAACCATGCAGAATAGATTTCTGCTTCCTTGGCTGCGAGGTGTTTGGTGACAGGTGAGAGGTGTGTGTCGCTCAGACGCGTAGCTGTGTCGTTCTATCCTCAGGTGAAGAGACAAAAAAGCAACATTTCATTGCGCTCATTTCCCCGCCACTGCAGTCCCATCCGAGGCTGTTTCTCCCGCACGTAACGTAAGTTTTAGGGTGTAGCACACCACTGCGTTACTTTCGACTGTGCCCATGCATTTTAAAACATCAAATATAACCGTCATGGACGTCCCCCGTTAAGCCGGTGTTGTAATCCTTCAGAGCAAACAAGTTAGTGTCTCTTTTGTTTCGATGGAAAGCGTCCTCGTTTTTATTCCATGGATCCACTTTTTGTTGCTTTTGAATCGGTGCACACAGCAGCGGGAAACCTCAAACGCATACATACTTTTTTTTTTTTTGCAGTCCTTTTTTTTTGATTGGTGCAGAGTGCTGCTGATAGCTGCAATGTAACCGTTTCTTTTTCTTCTTTTTTTTCCTCTGCACATTGTTTACCAGAGCTGCATGACTGACTGAGCCGACACTTCAGAAAGTCAGCGTAGACGGCGGCTCAAAACATGAAATACAGACCCTTACCCTGGATTATAACCTCCGAGCCAGGCAATAAGAAATGTCTGGTGGACTATAAAGTAGGGCCTGAATAAAGGAAACAAGTCATAGCAGGACCGCGGCCTGCCAGCAGCTTAGGGGCTGATGGTTTTTACATGAAAACCTGTGAAAACAGTTGTATAATTCCTTCTGAGGCTCTGCAGCGTCGTCAAATCTGAAATGAGTGTCCCTAATGGTATCTCAGCTCGGATTTGAGGACTAAGAATAATTTGAGACAAAAAAAGAATGTAGCTTTGAAATGAATAATTCGACATTAAGGAAATATACTTTCCCGCAGAAAGCTAGACGAGAAGATCGATACAATCGATCCAGCTGCCCCCTTGGATGTAAAGAACGGCAGGTCCCTGGAGTCTCGTCGTCCCCGTGAGGTTGCGCGCTTCCAGGAAGTCACTGCGCCCGGCTAAGAAGTAGTCATATAACCCTCCAATAAAACAACAAATTGCTGTTGTGTTTTTTTCATATGGATTAAACAAATGAGATTTGAAATCTGTGAGTTTCAGAGGTGCTCGTAGGTAGATTGTGTTTCCTTTTGAACACAGCCAGGTTAGTGGTCCTCCCCCCTGATTCCATTATTTATGCTAAGCTAACTGAGTGTATGAAAAGGGAATTGGAGGTCGAGGTGGTGAGTGGGTGGAGGAAGGGACAGCTTTCTCTCTGCATTACAATCAATTGCACTTTGTGCAAAAAGCAATATACAGTACAGTAATATGCTGCGTGACATTATATGGTATTGTTATGCCGTATGAATATTGATGAAGTTTATGCACTGTAGGTATCAAACTGTTCAGTTTAGGGATGAATTTGCCGGAGAGAGACTCGCTAACAAAGCCTTATGGAGACCACTTACACTTCTCTTATCTTGCTATGCTCACACCACTCTGCACAGCTTTTCAGATACCGTCATTTTCAATTGCACAATTCAGCCATCTCCCTTAATTGGCATATATAACGTAGGCACTCATAGCCGTCTCTCCCAGCAATCTTTTTGTCTCTGAAGATAGACAGAGATGGAAAGATGCTATCACAAGTAATCAGAGAATAAAGAGGAACTCTGAAGAGAGAGTTCCAATTATTCCACCTGGATGGGAGAGTGGAGCGCATGTATTGTTCTCACTCTTGAAAAAATAAAAATAAAACAATAAAACAGCTTTTTTTCTACACCAGGCAGTGTAATCATACATATTTATATGCAATACATATGTTCAAAATCGTCATTTTCGCTGTCCCTCTTTGGTAAACAACCGTGCCTGCATAGTAGGCTAAATACGTGCGTGTCCTTTTTAATGATGGTGATATTAGAATTTCAATTAATGGCGTGCTTTCAAGTTAAAGTAGTGAAGCTTATGGAAATCATCCATTGTACTCCGCTACCTTTTGTAGGAGGAGGTTATAATAGAATATTGTTGGCCTTTCGCTCCCTGCTCCGTGGTCAGATGCATTTAAATGTCAGCACGGCTTCCTGCCTTTTCAGAAACAGGCTTGAAATAGGAAACACAAATGCCAGCCCGGCTCCCATTACCTGCCGCCTTGGTTCGTATTCCGCGGCTCATTGTTTACGCCCGCAACTTTTGTGGACTGCATTCAAATAACGCTGGAGATTCAGGTCTGATTTATAACAATGGACGCTATAATTGTGCACTGATGGCCCCTAATGCGCCTCGTTTGATTGATACTCGCGGTCGTGATGGCGCGTGTGCGGTTCATTGTCGTAGATGAGATTACTCCAGGAGAGTTTCTCCCCGGCCAAGCAGTGTGAAAATGACTTCTTGGCAGGTCTTCATGTCTTTCCACTGCGGATATATACAGTACCTTGGCCTTTAGAGTGGAAATGTGTTCTCAGCACCTTAGTCACTTAAACCTATTAAAGCCTTTATTGGCTATGCACAATAAAGATGTTAATGTCTCGCCTATATTAACTGTGTCAATTCAAGCACCCCTCTAAACAACCAACTCCTCATAAAACGCTGGTTTGTTTTTGGTGTGTGTCTGTGTGTGCGTGTGTGTGTTTAATTCAAAGTATTTTATTTGATAAATGTTTCACTTCCTGTCTGTTTCAGATGGCCTCATGGACTGCGTGGACCCGGACTGCTGCGAGCAGCTGAGTTGCGGCTCCGACCCCCTGTGTCACGGCTCGGCCGACCCCTTGGCCCTGCTGCAGCAGAGCCCGCTGCCCACCATCGCGTCCCCCCCGCCCACCAGCACGCACGCTCACAGCTTCTACCGCCGCATTCGCTTCCTCCTCGGCAAGACGGCCACACACTCTCTCCCCGGAGACGTGCCCTTTGATACCAGGTGTGTGCCGCCGTGCTCTCTGTTTGCCCGGATCCGCGCATGCATGCCTAATACCATCATGTGTTTGTTTTGCAAGTCCGTGTCCTTGAGCCGCCCTCCTATATAGTAGGTGTGGAAAGACAGGAGGAGCGGATAATGGAGTAAATGCATCTGTATAAATGCATCGGATCGTCCATCGCCCATTATTTGTTTAATGAAAGCGTGTGTGTTTGCATGTAAATGAAAGCGTGTGTGTTTGCATGTAAATGAGGCTTTTCATGTCTGCGCACACGTCTTCGTGATCTGTGTTCCCCTGGAGAACAGCGGACGCGCGGCAGCGCATCGTCCCCGGGCATCAGTGTCAGGCTACAACTGCATTAGAGTATTTGTTTGTTACATATTAATGTCATTCGGTTTCACCAGTCATACGGGTGTCCCCATTAATTTTTCAGCGGCCTCTCACTTCCATCTAACAGGAAATATACATCACCGGCGAGATGATGACCTAGAAAGTTCGGTTCGGCAAACAAGAAGTGATGCCGCTCTGAAAAATTGCAAAGTGCGTGTGTGTGTCTGTGTGTCCCCCCATCCCACACGTCGGTTCACTTGTAGAATAAACAAATTAATTAATTATGTGGCAGTTTTTTCAGAGGAGAAATCGATGGCAGCTTTCAGGACAGGAGTAACAAACGGGGCAACGCAGCCACCCGGAGAAACCTCACCGTCCTTCATTTATCCCTCTTCTGGAGTAACAGATAGGCTCCGTCAATGAATGTGTGTGTGTGTGTGTGTGTGTGTGTGTACGCGTATTGTTTGCGTACATCACATGTGTCTGCCCCAGTCTGTCTTCATTTGACCAGTGCAGCGATTATTCCAGATTTAAGGAGTGTATTTCACACTTTACCAGCAAAATCAAGATGGATATTTCAAAATAGTCTGGATGTGACGGATAGTTGAAGGTCTATTTAAAGAACAACACAGCCCTTTCTGCTGCAGGTACCACTGTCACTGTAATATAAACATGATGCGGAGGTTTTGTTTTTTTATGTGACAGGGTGTTGAAAGGTTTTACCGTGGGTGAAGCTATATTTATGGTCCTTGTATCCTGGCAATCTGGCAGATTTCGTTGTGCTAAAGAAGGGAATTGCACTGAGGAGAATAAATGCAGTTTTGCTATTTCTGCGCGCACAAGGTCGCTCGGCACAATATGCCTCTCTCTTCAAACAGTCATTATGTTCTCCATCATTGTAAACCAGTCATCTCTCCCCTTTCTTGGTGCGTCTCTCCCTCGCTCTCTCTCGGCTTCCTGTCTGTGATTTTTCCAGCCGGGTAGCTGTGATTCGAGGTAGCGTCGCCTTGAAGGACGGCTCGCCTCTGGTTGGAGTCAACATCACCTTCCCACAGCATCCAGAGTATGGTTACACTATCAGCAGGCAGGATGGAAGGTAGAGACATCCACACACAAAATGTACAAAGAAATATCTGCTTCTTTTTAATCCTTTCCCTTACACTCCAATCCTATTCTGTCGTACTGTCATTCGACTCTAGTTTTGACCTGGTGACCTTGGGCGCGATGGCTATGACCTTGATGTTCCAGCGCCCACCCTTCCTGCCGCAGACGCGCACCATCTGGACTCCAAACAACAACTTCCTGGTTCTGGATCAGGTGACCATGTCCCGGGAGGAAGCTCAAACACCCACGTGTGACATCCGCAGTGTTTTGAGTCCTTATCCGCTGGTCCTGTCCTACCCGCTCCCCAGATACACGCGAGCGTGTGCGGAGAAGGGGCCGGCAGTGCCGGAGCTGCAGGTACGAAGCTACTTATCTATAATCAGAAAATCTAATGACAAAGCAAGTAATCTCTGTTGGTCTGTCCTTTTGCCTACCTTAAGAACCGTCCATCCGATCTACTTGACACTTGGCGGATATTCACTATTAATAAACTTTGAATAAACAAAATGAACGTCGTAACGGGGGGTTAAGCATCAGGGATCTGCAGGCTGAGCCGAGCATGTCGTCACTAGTCTGTATAAAATGTAACGATGCAATGCTTTCATGTCTACAGACGACAGGCAGTAAGAATGAAGCTCCGGCTCAATTTGTTACAGCTCAGCAACAAACCAACCCGGTCTCACAGGGTTTTGCAAATTTAGCTCAATTCCTTATTTGCATCATGCAAATAAGGAATGAGCAAAATGCAAATTAGCACTCCAGCCCTATACTTCCCCACCACAAAAGCAAATTAGGTGGCTGAAAGTCAGGTGTAGAGGTCAGACTGGTGATTATATATTTACCCTCCGACGTGACTCCAAAGATTACATTTTTTACATTTTGTTTTCCTTTTATAGTAACCAAAACCTCATTTCACTTCCAACTAAAATTCCCGGGCCACAGAGAGTTGTTTTCTTGTTACCTGGACACGTGATGGACTGAATAGAATGTCATACCCAGTGTGTGCCTTGGTAACACGATCCTTTTGTGGCAAAGCAAAGTGCTTTTTTTGCTTACACATCACATCATCTGCACAAGTTCAAGCTCATTTTACAAAATCCGATGAGATTGGGAATGAACACATAGTCAAAATGAAGGAACATCTTATCCTCATGACAAATAACACCTCAGGACAAACTAGGCAGCAAAAAAAATGAACTGGAGGAGCAGTACTTAGTGTTCCCTGTAAGCTTAGCAACACCCACCGTGTTCACCTGTGTTTAAAAAAAATGGAATCTAAAAAAAGAAAATGTGTCGGAGATAGTCGTCTTAGATAATTTGATTTAAGGTACTCAAACAGTATCGGATTTCAGCCAAGAGAAATATGGTACAGGATGAATCAATGTCTGCTGCTGCAGCTAGTTTACTGTTTATTAGAGAAATGAGCATGGCTTTTTATTTGCTAGTCTATAAGGAATTAGGATATAGACATTTTCTTCAAAAGAAAACCCCCATAGATGCGCACAGATATCATTATTCATTCAGTTAGAAAAAATAAAATTCTTCAAGAAAGAAACATTCATGAAAACATTCTTCACTGTGACATATTCGGTGTGCTCCCTGCACTTTACTGTGCGAGCTACGTGTTCCTGAACCCGCCTGTCAGCTCATTATTAAAGAAAACAAGGTAATGATACAACACCCTTCTTTCTTGTATCATTTCTCCACTTGTGTTTCTCGCTCTGCTCCCTCTCTCGTTCTCCCCAGGCGGTGCAGGAAGAAGTTTCAATCCCCGGAGCCTTTTTGAAGCTGAGCTATTTGAGCACCCGTTCCGCAGGCTACCTCTCTCTGCTTAGAATCCTCCTCACACCTCCCGCGGTGTTGTCCCCAATCTCCCCACTGGGCGGTCTCTCCAAGGTGCATGTCCGCGCATCGGTCCAGGGAAGGTTGTACCAGCGCTGGTATCCCGCCGGGCCTGGCCTGGTCCACAGGCTGGTCTGGAACAAGACTGATATTTATGGCCAGGAGGTCTGGGGCCTCACTCACGCAACTGGTAGGTAGAAATTAAAATACAAGAGGATTTGTTCCAAATGTTTTCTCCTTTCTATTTTAAATTAGAAAACATGGAGGGGGGGGGAGGCCTCCTGGTGGTCTCAGGGCTTAAGACATAAAAACGCAATCTCCTCGGTTCCCATGGAATCCATCCACTTGTTCTCTTGTCATCTTTCTTACTTTCTTCTGTTTGTGTATGGATTGAAGATACAGGTTATACATTAGTAATTAGTGAGCTTTAGAGGTGTTAATGGAAAGAGTTGTCCACTTTAAAGAGAGACAGGCTGGCTGTTTTCTCCTGTTTGCTCTCGTTGCATATTTTATGCACAGACATGGGAGTGGTATGGATCTTCTCGCGAAAAAAAAACCCAATAAGTATCCCTCCTAAAATATTGAACTATTCCTTAAAACAGGGCTCAGGATTTTAATGGGAAAACATATTCGCACAGCTCAGTATATACAGACAGAATTGCTGAGAGAACCAGTGAAATGTCTTCCCTTTTAAATCGGATTCAAACCAAGTAAATAAATAGGCAACTGTGGCTCAGTGTTACAGCGGGTCTTCTTTCAGTCACAGGAACGGCGGTTCGATCCCCGGCTCCGCTAGTCCATGTCGATGTGTCCTTGGGCAAGACACTTAACCCCAAACAGGCTGTGCCTGCTGAGCACGAATGTTAGATGGTCCTGATGGGCAGGTGGCACCTTGCATGGTGGCCCCTGCCATCAGTGCGTGAATGGGTGAATGACACGTGGTGTTGAAGCGCTCTGAATGGTCGGAAGACAAAAAGCGCCCCACAATACGATGTTTTGATCAACTGCGTCCAACGGTCCAGTCCACCAACACCAGGGCGGTAAAATGGTATAATTTCTCCAAACAACTCTGACGTCCTTTGAGCGGCTGTTTCAGCACCGTGGTTTACACAAAAGCCTGATTGGAAGTCGTCCTGTAAATGAGTGACCATTCAGGAGGTGATCATCCTGCTGCTAATGGACGGTCTGACGAAGGGAGAGATTAGAGATGGCCCGATAGTAAATACTCAGTGCTACTTTCTTTCGTAGTGGGTTTGACAACTGCAGAGTTACCAGAATGAAAGGACGTGTCCAACTTCAGTTCAAATGTCTTTGGTCATGAAATCCATGGGTCATGCGAACGGGTGAACAGCGAGTTTGTTTAGACTCTGTATCCCCAGGACCTTCAGACAGCGGAGTGGACTGGAGCTGTCCGGAGAAGAGACAACAGAACAGTGGATGGCTGGACAGTTATACTGCAGGGTAGCTGGGAGTAAAGATATCACCTGCGGTGTCAGGGAGATGACCTTCTTTTCCCCAATGTCCTCTCTCACATGTGCAAAAAAAAGAAATACTGGATATAGTTTTAATATGTTTCGCCACTTTGTTTTCGTGCGGAAGGTTGTAGACAAACAGTGCAGCTGCGAGAAAGAGCTTTCCATAAGCGCTGAGATATGGCAGGAATACAAGAAGCTTTGTCCACTCGAGTGTATGGTCTCGTACAAAGATTGCATCTCTCCGCCCGAGGCTTTCTCTCTCCTCCTGATCCATCCCTTCCACTCCTTATCTGCTAGAGCTGCATTTCATCTGCTCCTGATCTTTCACCTCTTCTCAACTCCTATGATCCTGTTTTCTTCTTTTTTTTATTATTTATTTGCCCTGCTTTGCTGAACCACCTTGCTCCCTCCCTCCATCCCTCCCTCCCTCTCCCCCCTGGTCCCTCTTACCCCCTTCCCTCGCCCCCTGTCTTCCTCCACCCTCGCTGTGTTTTCCTGCGTTTTTTTGCCTCCACTAAACTCCCATTTCTTCCCTTCCCCGCTTGTTATTTCCTTCATTCTCTCTGATCTCCCCCCGTTGCTTCTGTCCAGTCTTCCCTCCTGCCCTCCCTTGTTCTACCTTCTCAACCCATGTTTGCCCTGGTCCTTGCCTCTCTTTAGTTCCTGCCATGCGCGGGAACATATTTTCAACGGGGTTCAGGGGCGCCGCCCTGGATACGTGCATTTGTGCAGCGGCTTACATGGATGCGTGCATTAATGTTTACAAGAAGCAACTAACAGATGTGCATTCTCTGTAGTAAAGTTGTCATGGAAGGTTTAATCTAAAAAAAAAAAAAAAGAATCCGGTGATGGGTTTGTTGTTGCTCTGCGTGCTCAAGGAGGACACGGAGGGCTTAGTCTTCATGAACCCAGCAGTGCCCCGATCACAGTCAGGCCCATCAGCAGGGTGCCAAACACACTTTTAGTAGTTCCGTGGCCAGGCTCCGTTTGGCACGCCTGTGGCGCATTTGGGCACCACGGGTGGGATCAGAGGGAATTAGAGGTGGGTGCGTTTGAGGCCGAGACGATCCTGGCCGATCATATTCACTGCTCTCGTCCCCTTTTAAACAGCGAGCCGTCCCCGTCATGAGTCTGAGAACCCTGGGGACAGCCTTCCTCAGAGGAGACTCGTTGTTGTCAGCAGAGTTTCAAATATGAACACGGCAGCTCAGATGCTGAGCTGGACATGTTGATAATCGGCTGTTTTTTCGTGCGTAATAGTGCGCGATTTTATTCGTCCACACAATGAACCATATAATACGTCTGCAGTGAAACACCACAGTAGTGCCGTAAACAAAACGAAAGTAGAATTGAATACCTGGTCGAGTATTTGGTTGTTTTCTTTTTCCTGAAATTATTTTTGAATGTTTGATAATAATAATAATGCACAAACATTGTCATACTGCGACATAAATGAAATCCTGGTTATGGCCCACGAATAAAATTGGGATTTAAAAAAAAATGCCAGTCTTTTGTTTCCGGGAACAACACTGAGAAAACAATCCCTAACCTGTCTTTAATCTCCGCAGCCTGTATTAGAAATAATAACGTATTCAGGCGATGCTCGTTGAACAGCAGGCAGCCGTTTCCCCGGTTACACGGGGCTTTGAATAGAGACTGGCCGGAACGGTCCATCCTCCTGATGGAGCTATTAGCAGAGAGAGAAGTTCTAAGTGATCCACTATTTTTCATGAAGCTGTCTGGCATCAACACAGCTGTTTATTTGCAGCGGAATAATGAACAAAACGACAGTGTGCACGGCGGTTTCTGTGGTCATTCTGCAGCAGGCGGATGCTCGTTTTACAAACCCAGCTGAGCTGAGCCACATCACTCCGGTTAGAGGCCGCAGATGGAGCAGACAGCTTGTTGGCCGTAAAGAGTTAGGAAAGTAAAGGAAAGGCCTTCAGTATAGGCTAACTGTCTGAGATAACAGAGCCGGTAGGAATGGCCCTCGTTGGCATTAATACCACAACAGGAATAAAACTTAATTTTCTGTGTCAGCCGGTTGGAAAAGAAAACGTAGAATAAAAGTGGAAAGACGAGCAAAGCATAGATACAGGGGCTTTGTGTGATTTCGAAGAAGATTATATGGATGCGTTTTCACTAATACAGTGCCCAAAATGGTATGGAACACGAGTACACCACGATACCAACACGGTGCTTGTGGACATAGAGATGACGTGCAGCCTCACTCTCACTGGATGCTGTGTCCTTGTTTCCCATGGAGCCGATACTTTAAGTGCATTTTCTGGGTTGTTATTTGGATGCAGCAAGTTACCTCCTAAACCTTTAGCTGAGGTGAAGGCACGCAGTAATGTCAGGGGACTCAGATAAAAACAAAACAAGTTTATTCCTCAAATTGACTACATTTGTCACTAAATATTCGAGGCTTCAGCCCCTCCCCATTACCCCATTCCTGCGCTAATCCATCCCGGCGCTTTGTTGGCACAACAACACAAACATGCATCCGTTGACACGTGTGCGTGTCCACACACACACACACACACACACACACGTACACACACGTACACACACACTACATGTGCTCACACAGAGCCAGTGAGAACAAGAGGAAGGGAGATCATGCTCTGTTTGCTGGGGTGAACACATTGCCTGAGGCTTCAGCAGAGGGGAATGAAAGCTTTCACCTGTGAGATATTGAGTGTGCATTCATGTATTATAGTGTGCATATGGGTATTGTTTGTGTGAGAGAGAGAGAGGGAGAGAGTGTGTGTGTGTGTGTACGTGTACTGATGTGTGTGTCGCGTCTTGTAATATAGCCACGGTAATATTCGGTTGTGAGGCCGTTCTCTAAACACTGACACTGTCCCTTTGAGATTGCTTTGCCCGTTTTGTCCTGGAAAAGCCTTGTTCCTCAAATAAAATCAGCGTTATTGTAGGTTGTTTCTTCTTTTTGTTTTATACGAGACAGTGTCCCCGCTGACGGCGATGTATTTATGGCAACCTTTGATGCATTTTCATGAGGATGGATTGGTTTCCAGGCCATGAAACGGGTTCTTCAAGGGGGGGTGCAATGTGACTCGAAGGATCAGAAGTTACATTTTAAAGACACGCGTATTTGACTACTCGGTGCCTCTCGGTTCAGTTTTTGTCCTTCAAAAACTCCAGACCACAGGCCTGTTGGAGCGTAAGACACACACGATTGAAACAAATGGACCTTTTTGAATGTAATTAAGCGATAGTTTCTGGACTAAGAAGTTTTGTCCAACACTTTACCGTTTCTGTTTGGCCCCCAGTGTCCCAAATCACCCATTATTTTCCCTCCCAAATCACTTCATCGATTGTACCACCGAGTTGAAAATTTAAGTCGGCCCCGTGCGCCTTGCCGAGGGTTTCTCTGAAAGGGAATCTCCTGAGCTGCTACATAATGTGAGCAGCTACTTGCGTATTCCGCCGTCTCGACTGGTCTTTATTCTGGCTTTGCTCCCCAGTTCCCCTTGAGTGCCCATCGATTCACAGGCACGTTGGTTTACAATGAAGCAAGTAAAGAGAGAGATCAGTGATTGACACCGACAGCTATTCCTCTCGCGCGCCTGTGACTGAACGGTATATCATTATCTTAAATTAAGCAATGTTCAATTTTTCTGAAATTGTCACTGTATTGAACTCCTACTACTTTAATCATACGTTAAACCGCTGTTTTTGCATTCTTCGCGTGGGCGAAATGTTTAAGAATCGAGGACGGACAAAATAAGTTGCTATGAGAGCAGAGAACATGCGGCGAGAGAGAAGGAACAGGTAACTTAAGATGGAAGCACTTCTTACTGGTTAAAGCTCCCACAGTGAAGAGCTGCTCTCAAATGAAAGCCTTGCTCACCAGCAATCTAAAACTCTGCATGTGGGAGGAATAAAGAACTTGCTTAAAGCAGCACTGATCAATATTTTCATACAAACAAATGATCAACCCACTGAGTGTAGTATCAAAAGGGTAACTCGTGGCGATGAGACCACGGAAAAGGTTTCAGTGACCTTCAGCGCACCGTATTTATTTTTTATAGTCCGCAAACTATTATCATTTTTTTTCTTTTTCTAGACGCAGCGGGCAGCTGGTTTCACTGTAAAAGAAGAAAAAAAGAAAAAATGAGGCCAATTAAGATTCACTAGCTTGTGAACGTCGCATTTAGCCGCCAAAGAGCCAGATATGTGGTAACCAAAGGGAGCGTGGACTTACATGTGTCAGTTGGCCAGAAACATGACGCTAAATGGATGCTAATGTTGCATTGCATCTGTTGGAAGTGTAAGTAAGCAACTGGCTGCCAACAAGTACCCCCCCCCCAAAGAAACACCACTCCTTAAATAGGCTGAAGACTGAAGCGTGTATGTTTGTGTACTTACGTGTTTTCAAAATCTCCCACAGCTTTGTCACCTGCTGCCTTTTTTTAAACGTATTCCAAGTCTGAAGTGTTACGTTTAATCCTGCCAAGCCCCCATTCCCCCCCCCTCCAAAATAAAAAGCTGTTGATAGTTGTTAGTTGTAGTGGGAAGCTGCACAGCGTATCATTACAACTAAGAGGCCGAGCAGCTAATTCTAGGGCTCCTTCATGAAGACGGCCTGCTCCTGATTACGCTTCCACTTCTCACTGATCCCTCTCAAACACACACACTGATGAGGTCTCGCCACAGGCCTTTCATCTGTCTCACCACTCATTATGGTACAGTTTTGTGAGAGATGCTTGCGTTTAAAGTCAGTCTGTGATGTTCTGTGCCCCACACACGCACGCGCACGCACACGCACGCACGCACGCACGCACACACACGCACAGCCATTTTGCTGAACATGCTAAGACACGGCGGGTCAACAGAACATGGTTTTTGACGTGATTAACATCGAGCCCTCTGTGTGTGTGTGTGTGTGTGTGTGTGTGTGTGTGTGTGTGTGTGTGTGTGTGTGTGTGTTTGTGTGTTTGCATTTCAGTGTCTGTCGGCTACGAGTACGAGTCGTGCCCTGGCTTCATCCAATGGGAGAGGAGGACTGCTCTGATGCAGGGATTTGAACTGATCCCCTCGAACCTGGGAGGGTGGTCTCTGGACAAACACCACGCCCTCAACATACGCAGTGGTGAGAGAAAATATTATATACTTGTGTATTGTTTTTGTTTTTGGCAAACAAAAATAGTTTTGCTTCCTTTGACTCAATGGCATACATTATATCCCAAATACATATTTCTTTTATATAAAGATCAGAGCGCTCCAAGATTTCAAACATTCATGAAATCTCACACAACTTCAAAAATGTATTTCTATTGATACATATCTTTTGAATTAAAGATAGCAAAAATGCAGAGGTTCTTGTAATTGGGTTACCTCATACCTAGTACCAACAAACCAACACAATAAATACCGATATTATTAAAGCCCTTCCTCAGGTACCCATAGCATGATATAGTTCTAACTAAATATGCAACAATCAAAGTAGTTTTGGAAAAAAATACATTGTCAGTTATTATTTATTCATCATCTTCATCGGGGTAGCATAGGTGTGGTTTGAACAGCAAAGCAACCTCATCACATTTAGATTAAAATAATGCAAAATCCTGATGCAGAGAAGGGCTGTCAAAATTGGCCAAAAATTACATTCTAATAGTCGTTCTTAAAACAAACAAACATAGGTTTTAACTATTCAAATATCTTATTTTTTTGCATGACGTCCACAGCACCGTGTTCTAACTGTCCCCAAGGCTGTTTCACTACAGTCAGATTACCCTCCCTCACTACGGTGGGCGGGGAAACACAATCAATTCATCAATAAAATGGGCCTACAAACACTGATGGTGTCTTCCCACGGCGCCGACATGAAAACTATTTCAGTTGAGTAAACGTCTGCTGTCAGTCAGCCAGGTGAAGGTTAGCGAGCTGCTGTTCACTCGGCTCAACAGGAGCTGCTGCTGACAGGCGGGCAGAGACGGGTACCGGAGACGGAGTCAGTGTGTGGAGTCGGATCACAGAGCGCTCGCGTGCCGCTCACGTCTCGCTTCCAGCGGGGATTCCGGTTGAAGACGTAACATTTTTATCTCCAGTTAATGAAAGTGACGTTGTTGGAGTCCAGCGTCAGGCGGTACATTCAGTGCGTGCGAGGCAGACGGCCGCAGTAGTGCTGTGGGGGCGGGGGAGGGGTTCTCATGCATTTTCATTTTTGAATAGCTGTTGTTTTTTTGCTATTCGAATATATAATCGATTTTAGAATATTCGTTGACAGCTTTTTTTACTATTAAAATATATAATCGATTTTAGAATATTCGTTGACAGCTTTTTTTACTATTCGAATATATAACCGATTTTAGAATATTCGTTGACAGCTCGGGCGCAGAGAAGCAAGTGACACCGTTTCCCAAATGACTCCAAACCCACTTAAAACCAGTGAGAGGAGCTCAGACTACACCGGAAAAATACAGGAAATCTGTCATGTGAAATAGCCAAAACTGTTCAAACTTTGCCATTAAATATTGTGCTCATGCAGGATTCCCATCACCCGTAGCGAGAAGCCGATGGAGAAAATGTGTCGTCAGGGCCTTTTTAAGGTATTTATCGCACTCCTTCCTCCCCTCCCCCCCCCAGGAATCCTTCACAAGGGAAACGGAGAGAACGTCTTCCTCTCCCAGCAGCCTCCTGTCATCAGCACTGTGATGGGGAACGGCTTTTACCGGAGCGTCCCCTGCGGTCCGAGCTGCAGCGGCGCCGCCCGGGACATGATGCTGTTTGCCCCCGTGGCCCTGGCCAGCGGCCCCGACGGCTCCCTCTACGTGGGGGACTTCAACTTCATCCGCAGGGTCCACCCCGACGGATACACCAGAACCATACTGGAACTCAAGTGAGAGTCGCGGTCTCGTATGCGTACGCGTGCGATAAGCGTGGACTTGATCTCGAAAGGGATCTCCCACAGTGGGTAGTAAGCGGTGGGATTTGGAGCGGCGGATTGACTCAGGCACAATTAGAACAAAATTAGCTCAGCTGATGTGGGTTAGTATGGCATTAGCTTTGGTTTGGCATCTGCAGTTGTGATCTGTTTGATCTCAACAGAATGCGTTCTGAAGGTTCTCTTCATGCAAAAGCAGAGTGCGCGAGATACAGACATCACAGACTCTAATCTACCTCTTAAGGATGTGAAAGTCTCTGCTGTGAAACAAAGATATTTTTTTCCTTCTGCTGTGGATTATGACGATGATATCTCCTACTGCGCTGCAGGCGCTACATTCTCTATTTCTGTATTTTCTCAAGCGTAGAATCTCGATGGGATTGCACAGTCATTTGTCCTGTAAAGTGTTCTCCTTATGTAACTTTACTCTCTCATTCTCTGTTATTATTGTATCTCTGACTAATATTTCTGGTTCAGACGAAGGTTTCATAGTGTCTGTATTTGATACTTCCCTGTCCTCTGGGAGGAAATGGTAAAAAGCTTCCTGTTTAGGTAAATATTTAATGTGAAACAATACAGCCTTCTAAATCAACCCTAATCCCACTTTATGAGGGGAAAATTGACTCATTGTAGCCTATGAAATTCTGAGTGACTCTCGTTAGCATCATAAATGATTGTTTTTTTTACCTTCTCTTTTCTCCTTTTTAAACACTCCGTTATGGCTTATTATCAGGAACCGGGACACCCGACACAGGTGAGAACTAGTGATTAACACCTCCTTTTTATGTTCCTGCACAAAACACACACATGCACAGAAATCACATGTGTCAAGAGGAGGACATGTCGCGAAATCCCCCGCAGCACTTCGTCTTGGTTTGTTTTGCTCCACATTGCATAATTGCATTGACCCGACTTTCCCTCTCTTCCCACAAACAGACCACACAGAAAAGCTGCATATACTCAGGTTGCAGTCAGATCTATCAATTCCCCATTTAAATTTCACGAGGCGATATTAAATTAGTAAATTGGAAATCTGCCAAAATGTCAAGGATTTCATGTTTTATGGGGATTACTGGGAGTCTGTTTGGAGGTTGCGGCGGCTCACTCGCTCCCTGAGCCAGGGCTACAAGCCCGAGGCCTTGCACGCCGCACGGCCTCGACATCGTCCCCAGCCCCGGCCCCGAGTCTCGAGCTCTATATACGCCATGTTCGACAGAAGATTAGACAGAAGTTACAGGGTCTGTGTGTATGTGTGTGTGTGTGTGTGTGTGTGTGTTTGTGCACCGTTATCGGAGTTTATATCAAGCCAATTTTGTGTGTGCTTGTGGGTGTTTTTGTATAAGAGACAGAGAGGGCTTATCCGAGAGAGGATTTTTCAAGACGCCATATCTCCAGCATGCCAAAGTTTCCAAGCATGCAAAAAGGATAACCCGGCTGTGTGTTTATGGTTGGTACTGTACGTGTGGGTGTGTACATGTGTCTGCAAGTGGGAAAATGTAAAATATGCCTGTGATGCATAAATCGTGATGAATTTCTTCTGTATAGCCTTTTCCCAACCAGCAGTACTGATACCTCAGTTGGTACTTCAACAGATGCTCGGGGGTAAAGATTGTGTTGCAGCTCATTTGATTAGATGAAATCGAATATAAAAAAAATATATAGGCCCTGTCTCCACGGCCCTGTCTCCACGTACTGTATCCAGATATATTTTTTAAACTGACTTTTTTCTCTACATTTTAGAGAAAAATATCCTCTTTACAAAATATCTATATCCGTGCAAGAGTGCATAAAACTAGTTAGCGTGTTAGAATAAGTTGAAACCGCTTGCAAATGATTAAAATAGATAGATAAACATTAGAAATTGTTAGTTGAAAATAGTTAACCCAACCAAAGTATCCTCTGAATGAAAAAACATATTGTCACATCTACTGTTATATCAACTTTTATATAATCAATTCATAGGAACACACCTGGGACAGCTGGTGTCAATAAAGGGGCACGGTTAATCCCACAGAGCTGCGGGGGGAACATCGGATTACGTTATATTAGGAACCACAGGTGTAAGCCTATAGCAACTGAATTCTTCTGAAGGCACTTTGGATACCCTTTCCTCACCCTGGAGGTTACTCCTCCAGCTCCTGTATCCTCTTGTTTTCCTCCGCAGCAGCAGCTTTTTGCCGTTAGAAGCATGTTAATGTTTCTCTTTTATTCCATACTATTGTTCTCCCAAGTCAAATGCATTAATTATTCATCCATATTCGACTTTCAAAGCTTTTCACTCCGCGTTCTTTCCCGGCAAAGTGCCTATCAGCCGACGGGGCTTCAAAACAAGGTGTTCTCCGAGGGGAGACAATATGGGATGTACTCACCGTAAAACCATTGTCTATTCACCCCCGTCAAGAGTTTGAGCGAGGAGTAAAGCAAATAGGCGAGGAAGTCCTCGACAATATTATCTGAGAGCCCAGACGGTCGATTCAGAGAGACAGTCGGGAACAGCTAGATCACAATGTCTATCAACTCTGATCATTGTTTTGTTATTTTGTGTGGAGGGAACAACGGCGGATTGTTATATTTTTTTTGCTCTGGTTGTTATTGTTGTTCATTTCCCTTCCACTGGATGAATGTACTCCGAGCCGTGAGCATCTAATTGGGAAAAAGACAGGTGAGGTGATTTGTAATCAGCCATATGCGCCGCGCAACGCTGGCGGTAGCTCCAAGAGGCCCAACAAATATCAAAAATGCACAGAGCAGTGGCACACTTTGAAACTCTGAGGAACTCTCTCAGGATCAAGTTTAAATTATATATGGGCAGTTCAGTGCAGAGCTCTGTAAACAGTTATGCACTTAACGGAGTAGATGACTGACAGAACCTTATGTTTTTGTTGGGGTTTTTTCTAGGTTGGAAGAAAGTTCAGGCTGATATCGGAAGTGAGTTTTCTCTTTAGAGAGTAAAGGGTTAGAATAGACAGAATAGACTTACAGCGTACAGCCACTGTCTAGACCAAATAAAAAAATATAGGAATTGTTTTTTAAGCTGTGAGGAAATCCTGTTATGTATCCTCCAAAAAAATTTGATCATTAAAAAATATAAATATACTAATTGAGTAAGACCATGCAGAAGCATGATGTAAGAGTTCTATTTCATACTTACTGACCGTCAGAGTTCTTAGTCATCCAGTGTTAAGCGCTACCTCTAGTCATCCAGGATTCATAGAACCGCAGTTTAATCCGGAACTCTCGATATTTTTCTTGACCATATAATTTCCCTTTTTTTAACCGAGAAAATATATTTTTTTTAAACGCTGTTACAGTGTGTCTTTGGTTTGAATTTGGCCAGACCAGCTGACATTGGATTTCACTTTATAAAGTATTAGGTTTGATTTCTCCCTCACATCATTTTTTGCGATCACTGTTGCAAGTCCCAACAATACACAACAATATCAAAAGGTTTTCTGTTATGAATGAACTGCAGACTATAATGTACATAACAGAAGCAAGCCCAGTGTTCCCTGCACGGGTACATGCCCACAGTGTGAGCAGTCCTCCTACACACAGTACGGTATACAGCTCACCGCCGACATAAGGGTAAATAAAGTCAGTGTGCATGGTGTACTTTCTAAAGCCTGAGGCTTGGTGTTATTAAAACAGTATAAAAAGTACATAAGACCATACCATGGTCTTCACAACACATTGTATTGTTGAGCCTGACGCTGAATGAACTTCCTGTTTTTTGTCCACTCTCACCTCTCATAAAATAACAATTACAGCTAGAACAAAAGACGCTTACGTGTCCGCACGGCTCATTCGGCTCGGGCCAAATTTAGCTGTATGAATGTTCCGGGTTTAATTTGGGTCCGGACCTTTGTTGCATTATATCCCTTTCCCCCTGTTATTGTCTCTCCTGTTTTTCCTCTCGCTCCCAGTTTAGTTGCGCTTATTACTATTCTGGACCGTGTGCAATAGTAGTGGAAGATAACAAATGAACCAATAAAGACAGCGTTTTACAACGATCACTATTAATATAGAACCCATGAAAATCAAAAACATAGCCCGTTCTCAATATGCGCAACAGAGGTATCCTCAAGTATGGTACAAGGACGCAGCCTTTGGTTTTTATTGGTTTTTCTTTATGAATGCATGAATTATGCTGTCCTCCACCGTATCCGCTCTGCACATACATTTGCACACAGAGGTCCTTATCGCTTCCTGACATGCGGGCACATTTATGCTGACGAACATGTGACGAGCACTTTGACATCTCAGCTGTCACAAAAAAAAAATCTTCCTGGCATTATTGTAAGTAACCGTAGCTGTGTGCACACTGCTGTTTCTGTACTGATACTATAGGGGAGCATTATACAAGGACAACACACTAAACCCTGAACTGCCTCTGATATCAAGTCTCCTTTATGTCTTTATTTAACTAAAGAATAACTGAGCCAGCCTGATATTAAAAGTATATTCCTTCGCTGTAGTAGGTGTGAATGCATTTTTCGTACAATATTGGTATTATTCAACTGTTAAATCCAGCAATGCAGTGTGACATCAGCTTGTCACCACCCAGCATTCACACCGCAATTTCATTAGACTTCACAGTTCTTGCCTTCTTTATTTACAAGTTTGTAAAGCTTGAGAAATAAGGTTTATTATCAAGTTAAGAGTTTTTTTATATATCTAAATAGAAGGAAAAAGACAAATTGTTTTATTGTTACTGTGGATAGATCCACCATAAACGAATGAACTACTTCATGTTGGCCTTGACATACAGAACATGCTTTGAAAAACTATCATCAGGTTTATACAGTATATATTATTCTATAGGTTTATATTCTCTGTGCAAAAGATTTTTACAGTTCTTGTGGGCCGAATTTTCCTCCTGACACAGAACGAGACTTTTTCTTGATCATAGTGTTTTGAAGATGTGTTGAGATTAGCTCGGTTTGGCTTCGCTGCATGGGATTATCAGTTAGTAGTGACATACACTGTTGGTTGAATACTTTTTAAAGTAATATCCTTAATAAAAAATGTTCTTACCAAACATACTGAGACAAAATCCTGAGAATGAGATTAGTAATGTTGGCTTCTGTACTATTTAAATTGGAAGACATTAGTCTTGCTGTTCCAGCACAGGAACAAGTTTGCTCCCAGAGTCTCATACGAAGGTTTTTCACTGGGATGACCTGATTGCCTCTAAATGCCTTTTCTTCAATTGATGGTGCTGTCTAGTCATGAATGCTCCTTATTATTATGATAATTTCCTAAAGTAGGCTAGTCTCACGCTTTGGGTTAGTAAGAAAAAAAAGAAGAAAATTCTAAAAAGCCAAACTCACTGCTCTTTGGAACACCGTACGTCATTGAAAGAAATGTACCTTTGCCACCATCTAAACTATCTTTGCTTTCTCACTGAATTCCTCATTAATTGTGAACACTTTACCTCACTAGCACCAGCCCCGCTCACAAGTACTACCTGGCCATGGATCCGATGGGGGAGGTCCTTTACGTGTCTGACACCAGCAGCCGCCGGGTGTACCGGGTGAGGAACCTCGGCCAGCCAAAAGATCCGTCCCGCAACCTGGAGGTAGTGGCCGGGACCGGGGAGCAGTGTCTGCCTTTTGACCAGAGCCACTGTGGAGAGGGCAGGAAGGCCGCTGAAGCTGCACTCAATAACCCCCGAGGTAGGAGAATATATTGGCACCACATCTAAAGGATGCGGATGAGGTATTTCTGATGCTGGTTCTGATATGTGGCACATCTAGCCCGAGGACTAGTCTGTGACTAGCTTTCTGAAGGTCAATACTTAGGTATGGAAGCAGCTCATCACACTGAGTTTTGTAATATTTTAATATTTTCCTGATTAAAAAAAAGAAAATACATTTCACATCTCACATTTCTCATTTTGCAGAGTGCAATACATTTATAATCAGTATTGAGATCATCATGGGACACAGAAACTTGTCACAATCTCATAAAAAGTATCTTTCTCCTGGAAGTAAAGCATTTGAAAAATGGTAATCCACGTGGGAGTGGTTTTGTTTTCTGTTTGTATCAGTTTCATTAGCACATCCATCAATCCGAGTCAATCACAATGCTGCAATACAACATGTGTAATTCTATATATATAAGATCCGCATCTATACATTCCTCCTGCGTCATGTCCTTCCTGTGGGCGGTTGCTGTTTTATAAAGTCAGAAACCTACTTGATTCTTCCATCCATCCATCCATTATCCGAACCGCTTATCCTTTTTAGGGTCGCGGGACGCTGGAGCCGATCCCAGCTGACATCGGGCGAAGGCAGGGTACACCCTGGACAGGTCGCCAGTTCATCGCAGGGCTACTTGATTCTTGCCCTTATGAAATATTATTTATTATATATTATTATAACATTATTAATATTAAACTCCCCACATTTTGAATTATGCACCAATTATTAATTATCGGATAACAAGCACTGAGAATGTTCCATTTTGTCAGAAAAGAAAGATAATTACAGTACAACTCAAGTGTGATTAGATTCATTCACTAAATTACATTGCTGACTTTCTCTTCCCTTTTTAAAATGCAAACATATTTATATGGAATATCAGTTTTCTGCGGCGTAAACCCTGCACAAATATTAATGTTATGACGGATTCCTGTGTTATGTTTTGACGAAAGAGACAGTCATTTAAAGCTTTGCTTCTCATATAATTTGTAAAATGGCACTTTCACTGTGAGCTCTCGAATATTCACATGCCGTGGCATTAAAATTATGTTTAATTGGTTCGAGGCCCCTACTGTGTTCTGCCACAAAAACACCCCGCACATCCCCACCGGCAGCCCGTGCTGTTGATACCAGCTCGGACGGATTGATGGATCCATGCTGGTTGTGCCCTGTCATCAGCATTTATTTTTTGAATATCAATTGATTCAACCACGCAACACTAATGTTTCCACTCTTCAGTTATCCAATTTTAGTGATTATCTTTGATTCTCGAAAGGTCATTACATTATTTATGAGTCCCCTATAAAAATAGTAATAATAATAATAATTGTAAAAGCAAATTGTCTGCCTGTGTGCCAAAGTACTGCAAGACCTTTTTCCATAGCAGACACTTTGCCATGTCACAGCAGGGAAAACACAGATGTGACTATTAAAACTGGTAATCATGGCAGCAGTCCATTCAGGTGTTCCAGTTTCGGAACCGTGGTGTTGTGCATGCTGGCTTACTGGGACACTTCAGTGGAATGAGGCCATCATTAACGTTATCAGTCGCACCTGCGCTATTCTTGCAGTAACAAGTCAAAATGAGGTATTTGCATACAAAGTCAATACGCAGACTGCGGTCCAGATCTGTACAGAAATGCAGTTTATTCTGGACCAGGAACAACATTTTTCAGCACACACCGATCCCGACCGCTCTCGACAGTCGCCGCTATCACATCGGCTCGCCTGTCCTTATTCAGCCGCCTGCTAGTCGCCACAGTTAGCCAGGCTGTTGTCAGATCAGGTGTAGAAGCGATATGCACAAACTAGCCGATACACCAAAAAAGAAAGCTGTAATATGTACGCGTTTGTTTTGCCCGAGGGATGCACAAGACCAGTGTGCTTCACATGCAGCGAAGCAGTGGCCACAGTGAAGGGCGGTGACGTCAAACCGCTCGACGACGCCAATCGTGCCCATTTTGAACAATACTATCCCCAGAACACGGGAGGTGAGAACCACAAAACTACACCGGTCGTCATATCGAGCCAGAATAATTCAAATAAAAAAATTAAACAAAACGATGACACAGGAAGAGCGGACACTGGAGGCTGGACTGAGAGTAGCATGAGCCCTATACGCAAACACAAGAGGGCCCCTCTTCTCGGACACTGAACTAATGAAAGAGCGTATTAGTGCCCTGACGGAGGCCATGCTGGAGGGAAAGTAAGAGGTTGAAATGAAGGAGAAAATAAATCCGACACCACTGTCTGGTTCCTCCCGCACCAAGGCGAGCAGAGATTCTTGCTGAATATCTTTGCTCCAGCAACTTTGTGACGGCGTAAAAAAAAAGGAACAATTCATCTCACTTGCCCCGTACGAATCAGTATGGATGGAGTGGCTTCCATGACAGGGAAAGAGATGGTATTGGGCCGACGCTTCGAAACTCGCCGGCCCGGTTTGATGTGTCCCCACATAATGCGCCCTGTTTCTGTGTGCTAGTCTGGGTGGAATGTACTCAGAAGTCACGGAGACCGTGATGAGACACATTTTCTGACAGAGGTCGGTGCAACTTTTGATGATTTGCTCCCCCACAACAATGTCAGGTGGCTCAGCAGAGGAGGGCACTGGAGCGTTTTTGGGGCCATTCGCACGATGCTTCTAAACCTTTCTGTCTGAGTAATAAATACAAAATAAGAAAACCTGCAAAAGCCAAATTTTGTGTCCGGCAAAATAAAAATAAAACGAAATCTGCCGGATATGACTTCCCACCACAGTGACTTTAATGTCAAGCTTCGGGGTAGAAACAACACAGTGACCTCATGTCTGTGGTGGCGTGCTTTTCAGAGGAAGCTTGAGGTGTTTAAACTTGACATGCAGGAGGTCGTGCTGCACTTTCCCGAGCTTTTTGGAACAAACCGGAGGAAAGAAGAAAACACTTTCAGAACCATGCTACGTTCCTGGAGGAGCTGATTAAACATTTCTCAACCCGCTTTGAAGACTTCGGCTTGGGAGAAAACAAGTTCTGCTGTGCATTGAAAACCCATTTCTCGTCAGAAATGTCACTGAATTCTCCATTGACGGACAGAGAATCTGCCCCTGGGTCAATACAGCTCCTCTGCTGGCTCCTTGCCTGCAGGAGGTGGCCCTTTGCATCCTCACCATGCACCATGTTTGTGCTGCCAATCAGCATTTTTCAACCATACTCTGCAGCAGACTCACTCATGAGCTCTTCTCCGCCTGGCCATGACACCTTTTCCTTCGTAATTAAGATTGGACTTTTTTTTTTATATATGAAAGCTCTGATATATCTGACTTGGTGTATTAATAATAATAATAATAATATCAAAAGGCCTGCAAACCGAACAAACATGGACTCCTCTTATTGTGCCTGTCAATCAAAATAAACAAAATTCAATGAATACAATACTCTGTTGTCAGTACGCTCTCACACACAGCCAAGTCGTAAACACGTGAAAACATTTCCCATTACAACCACCCAGCCCATATGAGGTGAGCGGGGCATCGAGTCGAAGGTGGATGGAGTCGCGCTGGGAATTACTTGTGGTCACCAGCCTCCGTGTACCACGAAGGGTGTAATTTGTCCCACCATAGGGGATGCAAAAAAGCCAAGAGGGAGATGTCAGTCACACACGCCCACACAGCGCTGCCATTCTCACCCGGCTCTAACAGGCAGGAATGCAGCTCAGTGCAGAGGAAGTCCAGAGGAATGATGTTTCTGTGATTTTAAGGAATGTATCATCAACAAATGGCACACCACAAAATAAAAACTTAAAAAAACTTGCAAGGGAAAATGACACTAGTAGGCACTAGACTTAAACGCAAATACGCCTGTCCTTTTAAGCTTTTCTAATGCAGAGAAGTCTGCCTATTAGGCCCCGCTTCCCTCCTAGCTTTAGCCCAGTTCAAGCTATTTGAATTAATGCACACATATTTGAGACATTAAGCCCCGAGTGTCGATTTTAAATTGGTTAATCATTACATCCTTAGTTATCAGCTCACAGGAGTGGATTCCAGCAGTGTGCCTTCGGTGCTGCTGTACAGTACCACCATTTTATTCCCTTTCTTCTTAGAAAGGAAATAAAAAAATACCTCTCTGAGCTGTACTCTTCTCACTTCTGTCATCAGTGAGGCATCATCACCCACAGGAACGCTGGGGCTAGAGAGTTGTTGTTGTTTTCTTTCCATTGCACTGGTCTGTACTGTCAAATGTAGACACCAAGTGTGTGTGTGTGTGTGTGTGTGTGTGTGTGTGTGTGTGTGTGTGTGTGTGTGCGTGCGTGCGTGAGTGCGTGTGTGTGCACAATGTGCAGCAGTTTGGACACTGACACCAACATGGCTTTAGTGTGGTGAGATGAGAAATGTTTCATTTAGCTGGGCTTTATTTATTTTCGGCAGTTATTCATTTATATGACATCGGTTTTTTTGCTGTATTTGTTCTGGTTGAAATCACAAATAAATGGGAATCTTTCACTAATGATTATGGCTTGCAGCAGTAGTGATCTTACCGATTCAACTAAAATGACACTAATACTAGGCGTGCATATATATAATATCTATCTATCTAGGTATCTATAAATATATATATTATATATATGATGACCATGAATATGAATGAGAGAGAAAAGGACAAGATTGTGAATTAGGAACAAGGTCGAAGAGGAGGGAACAGCAGTATCTATCATTCATCAATGTCACGATGATGTCCGATTGGCTAATGAGTTATTATTAATTATTCATTCATTATAACTTAACCACCTTTCCACCACTTAGACTGAATGAAAACATACAGAAAGGATTGTGTCACTGAACTCACCAAAAACCATTCCTAAACGTTTGTTCACATGTCCTAGCAAATATGATGCGTCTCATCTGTTTTCTTCCTAATGGGGGGGTTGGGAGGGGGCGCCTTGTGGGCTTGTGTGGGCTACCTCTGCACAAAAAGCATGTGCTTTTTTTTAAAATATGTGCTGCCTGGAAGAGGAAATAATCTGTTTCCTGCCCTCACCAATCACACCCACACACCTGGCCACCTCTCAGTCCCCAGGTCGCAGGAGATCTGGCCGCGGGCCTGTCACTCAGGCTACACCCACGGTCCTGCACGGCCATCTCCTGTCAGTCTCACTCAGCGTGCGCGTGCAATGCAATCTGACGTCGGAGGCAGACAGGCAGACGGGCCGCCAGTCGATTATCGTGCACGGGTAAACCAATGTGGCGCTGAAGTGTCTAAATTCATCAAACGCCGCCGGTTCCACTGATACAAAGCAGCTCCGATAGACGAACTTTTTATTACCCCTAACTTCCTGGGTTCATACAGATAGAAGAGGGAAAGGATGATGAAAAGCGAGAGAGGAAGATGAGAGACAAACAAGATTGGAGCTGATTCCTGCCGCAATCTGACAGATGATCTGAGGCCTGATATTCTCAGTGTACGTGCCCCTTCTACCTGAGAACACGCTGCATCTCGGTCTTTGTACAGTAATAGAAAATTCTGTCCCAAGACTCCCCCTGTTCACACACGGTCAGGTATTTTATACTCTTTGACTCACTGCACTTCACAGGCTCCGTGGCCATTGTGCTCCGACTAACCAGCTCTTATAAAGGCTCTGGAGATTTCTGCCTGGAGCCCCCTGGTTCCCTGTCATCCATCTGCCACAGCCCACACTCGCACCCTCTTACCAATGGTAATGAGTGGTAGACTTCACAGAGAAATCTGTCCGTTACTTTTTTTTTTTCTTTTTTTGAAGCTGCGGCTCTGTGATTCTCCACCATTGATCTTGTCTCGCATCCTCTGGTGTGCTCCTCAATCCAAATTAGAGCCTTCCTCATTTTTTTTCTCCACTCCCTTGCCGTCTCTTTTCCTCTCCTTTCCTTTCTTTCCTTCCTCGCTCTGCTATGAATCATGCCCGTGCCCCGGTGTTGACACAGCGGCAGTCGTCCTGCTGTGACACGTAATGTTATTACAACATGGCAAACGGTTGCTATATAGTAATCCATAATTTTAAATTCGCCAACAATGTTGCGGCTCTGTTGAGCGCACCGCCGTCGTCCAAGTTTATCGTCTCTCCATAGCGTAAGCTGCAGGGATTATCTTGTGTCCTTCAAACACTCACTTATGAATACAAGATCTGGGGCATTGTTTAGAGTTGGCTCCACATGCACTACTGCAGTCAATTAGCTCGGTAAATAAAAGGGCCTCGCTCCATTTAGGATGGATCCCGTGTCTGACATGAAAGAGGCGTCGGTCCCGCAGGACCCTACAGCCTTGGCTCGCATCTCTGGACTCCTTCTGTTCGCAACATGAAGGGCTACTTTCTTCTCCTTTTTTTTTACCCAAACATTTGGTAAATAACTGTTGTGTGTATGTAAAAATGAAAAATGAGCTGTCTGCATTTCATGTGTATATTTGGACGGAAGAGTTCAGAGAGTGACTCCAGTGATTGGGAGTTTGGTTGTTGTTTGCCATGTGCAGGTCTTATCTGTTATTTGTTGACTGGTCCCAGACAGCTAAGCTGATATCCACAGAGAGGAGTGTGTGTGTGTGTGTGTGTGTGTGTGTGTGTGTGTGTGTGTGTGTGTGTGTGTGTGTGTGTGTGTGTGTGTGTGCGCGCGCACATGGTAGTGTGAGTGCTTGCAGTGGCAGTCTCTCACTCCGACCCACAGGGGGCAGACTAATGCCCTTATCAGAGGCTGACATGCCGCCACCACATTTCTCCCTCTTGCCCCGTCGGCCCCTCTCCCTCTCCCTCTCTCTCCCCCTCTTTCTCGCTCCCTTTCTCTCTCTCACCCCTCGTCTTTTCTCTCCTCCGCCGCTTTCTTTCTGCCTCTTTTGCCGTGTCGCTCTATTCCCCACACAGACAAGACACAACACATTTGTCCCCGTCTCACTCAGCGCCACAGCTGCGAGGCACGCCATCAGAGTTGAGATAACGGGGCCGGGGGGCCGGATGAAGCAGTGGGCTTTAAACTGGTCGCGGGTATTAGCATGTTGAACGGTGAGAGAGTTAAAAAGAGAAAAAGAAAAAAATTGCCATAGCCAGGGGTGAATACGCTTCACATGGCACATCCCATGCCTTGGCCACCAACCTCAGACCACGGCATGCCAGGCTTCCCGCTGTACATTATCTGTTTTGGCCGGTGGTTGACATGTAAGCAGCTTAGGCGAATGAATATCTTCACACATTGGGCGCCGGTCTCGTTTACAGAAATGGCTGCAAAGGCCGCTGTGTGCACGGAAGCGTTTCTCCGTGTGTTTCATCGGTGTGAATCAAGCATTCGATGCTGTCAGCGAGCCCACACTCGGAACCATTAACTCGGCAAAACACCAGTCGCCCTGCTTCTACTCAAGCAGCGGAGTCATATGAGTGGCAGTGTCCTGCAATCGCAGAGCCCTCATCACTGCAGCCCCGCATTTCACTTCTCTGGAATCTGCCACTTCCCAAACTGTATTTGCTGGCTGCCGCAGTGAAGTTAGAAGGTCTCCTCGGGCTGTGTTGCCCTTTTTTTTTTGCCAGCTGCTCTGTGTTATAACTTTGGAATGAATATGCCATTGTTATTTTACCTCTGGCTCCCATAGCATTTAGTGCAGAGTGATTGTTGCATCTCACGAAATGGAAAGAGTGGGAGAGAGGTGGGCGGAGGGGGGGTGGGGGGGGGGATTAAATTGATCGAGAAAAGAGGGGGAGCTCCGCGAGAGAATGAAAAGAGAGAGTGAGCACAACAGAGAATTTAAAAAATAATAATAATATGAAATGTATCAAGAAAAATCGAGAATGGAGGGAAAGAGAGAGGGAGCAAAAAAAAAAGAGTGAATGAGATGGCTAAAGAGAGAGAGCGCGAGAGAAGCCAGTGTTTTGCATCTAAATCCTGCAGCGTGCCGTAGTCCCACACCTCATCTGCATATTAAACTGGCCCTGTGGCTGCCGTCCCTCTCAGAGGGTCAACTATCATTGTTCCTGTTGGTTTAAACAGAGCACTGCTTCGCAAAACAAGGGCATCCGATAAGTCACACTGAGTTTTTAGCTTTCAGGATTCGGTGTGTGCTCTATGTGCGCGCAATTTTTAACAGCCTGCTCCTGTGTTTCATTTCACATTGACCGAGCTTTTGTCTTTGCCCCCGGACATTCCTGCATTAATGATACACACATGAATAAATCACACAGCAAGGCAAACAGCAGCATACTCTATGATAATGCAAATTAGAGAGCGACGCCATTGGGTCATGCTATTTCTACCACAGCTTGTTTGTCTCACTGCAGCGTCCATGATAATTAGAAGATCGGCAAAGGTTTGTGCAACAGACATGCATCGCCGAGCAGCCACATTGAGAAGTTCTGCCAGGGACTCGTTTTTTTATTTTTTTTTATTTTTTGAAACCAATGCCGAGAATATAGCTGCCAGCGGCAGATCCGGAGGGCCAAGTAAAAGGCCATCAAGCAAAGCACACACACACACACACACACACACACACACGTACATCGAGGACTTGTCCAGGCGGTGAGCAATTTTTACATGATTGGGGAAAGAATTGCAGAGACATGGCCGATGTCCTGTTTGTGTTTTTTACTGCTGACTCTGTCACAGCCGAACAGTCGGCAGGATGTGATGTAAGTGTTCCCGACAGAACTGCAAGAATCTTAGAAATATTCACTCACTACTGTTATAAACCGATAAGCCTGTTCAACTGTATTTCATTGTCACACATGAGTTGATCACTTTCATACACAGGGGTACAGGGGGAGGCAGGGGGTCTTGGGGGACTTTCTTTGGTTATAAAACAACTCTTTTTTGATGCTACTTTATGCAGTCTGGCATCTTATTTACATTGAATTTACATGTCCTAAATTATGATACCTTTATTGTAGATTAAACTACTCAGCAGTACAAACAGTAATTAAAATGAGCTCCACCTTTACCAGCTGCAACATTAAAGTGATGAAGCGATTAATGCATCATTGATTATAATCCAATAAAATAATATACATATATTATTCTGAAATGGACCGTTTTACAAAAGGAGTATTTTTTACTCTTGGTTGCCTTCTTTCAGTATACGTTGATGCTAATACTTGAGTAATATGTTGAATGCTTTTACTTGTGGCAGAGTGTTTAACACTGTAGTGTTTTTTTTATCTGATTACTTCTTCAGCCACTGTATCTTAACATTAGTCTATTTAAATATTAAAAAGTTATTTTTTTCACTCACCCAATTTTCAGATACACTTGATGCAGTTGAGTCCGTTCACTGTTTACCTCTCCATCATCTGCTGTCTGTCTGTCTTTCACCTATAGGAAGTCGTTTACTGCCGTCACATAAAGCAATGTTATACAACGTGAGGTTTGTAAACTGACATTTCATATTATTATTCACACCTTGTTTTCTTGAAAAAATAGGCTACAAAATGATTGATCTGTTTTGTTTTTCACATCGACCCGTGCGATCTGCCATTTCTCCTTTACTCTTCTCTCTGTGAGTCACTGAGAGCGGACCGTCAGACTCCCCAGCACACACACACACACACACACACACACACACACTCACAGTCTGTTATGTTACGACTATCACACATTCACTCATGTTGCGTTTTTTTGTTGAGATTCACAGCGTTTATGATTTTATGCAGCGAGATGACGTGGCAACGCCGGCATAGAAGAATATAAGCCCAGGACCGCCCGTCCCAAAGTTAACCCCTGACGATACCCTCTCACTTTTAGAGTACATGTTTTCATTGAACAGTCGATTTCACGCATGGTGTCAAACATGCGATGTTGATTAAAAATTTTGTTCCCCCGTTCTTTCATAAACGGCAAAATTGTTGTCGTCATACCTTGCGCGCATTTGTGAATTTAGTTGAACTTTGGGTGAAAAAAAGAGGTTAAAAAAAAAAACAAGGCTGCTCTGTTGAATGTGGAATCTAGGCTCCTGGTATGAACGCTCTGAGGTTTTTTTTCTGCACTATACCAAGGTCACACTACTTCTGTGTAGTCATTATTTGCAGTACCACAAGAGGTTGCTTGTCAGGAAACGTAGACATGGGCCAAATACGAGAAGACATGTACTTCCAGACAGAATGAGGACTCAGCTGTCAACAAGTGGCTGATTTTACTGGCTAAAATTGATCAAATTACACCCATCGGGTTCTCTCTTGGCCTACAGAAACATTGGACAAACATGTTTGCGATACGCGAGTGCGTTACTGTCCAAAGTATTACCTCAGCTTTGGCCTGATGGTGGCAGATTGGTTGAAACCTATCATCGGTAACTATGAAAGCACTCAGAAATGGTGACCATGATTGAATAAAGCAATTTGGGGAAAGGGCTGACTTACTGCTGCCGCATCTTCGCTGCTTACAGCAACTCAAAAATGTACCCAGATGGTTTGGAGCACCAACAATCTGTCTATAAGGTGAAATAAAGGCATCTCAATACCTGTTGCGTATGGTTAAGATGAGTTTAATTAAGCAGGAGAAGCACAATTTCTTTTTTTGATCTCAACATGACAGGCATATGCTTAGGTTGACATTGATCAGAAATGAGAAGTCATCTCGAGCCAAAAAAACTCAGGCAATAAAAAGTTTGGTGATGCATTTAAACATGAGTTGACAGCCTGATGGCGGTGTTAAATGGATCATCACTTTGAGCCCAATGTCATGCAATGTCATGTGGCTGGATTGTCCACCAGATAAAAGGATAAAACGTGTCTTGGGCTACTTTGAAAAACAAGGATCCATCTCAGAAAGGAGCTAGTCTGCGTCCTAATCACCTTGGGTGAGAGGAGGACTCATAGATATTCTGGGGGGAAATAGTCAGCCCACTGCCAAGATTTGCTAAGGACCAAAGAAAATATAGTCAATGGGCTTAGTAGAAGCAAATTTATGCTGACTTAAAACGAGGCTCAACCTGTAAAATGCCCGCTATTCAAGTAATGTATTAGGTAGAACACTATGCAGACTGACAGCCACCTTGTTTGTAGTCGGAGTGTGTAGGGTGGCTTCAGAGAGATTACTGAAGCTCACTGTGTGTGTAATGAAGCCCTGAGTCAATAAGAGATGCGGGCTCGAGGCCAAAGGCTGAGCCTGTGCATCAAAGGTGCAACGTTTGTGCGATTCAGTCTCCTTTTGCATGCTTGTTTTTTTTTTTTTATTGACATCCTCTGGGTCCCTGGCCCTAATCTGCTTCTCCCAATGAAGAGACATAGAGTTAGTTATGGGGGCCTTGTTAAAGGTACGTCAGGTTGGCGCGATCATGGTAAATGTGACACGCGTGTCACTTTAACTGGTGGAGATGGCCGCTGCTGGCAGCCAGCCTGTCAACCTCCACTGGGAGCCTGGCAAGCTTGTCTGGAGGACCGGAGCTTTGCCACTGTGGAGGAATAAATTGCATTTACCCGGGGTGAATGCCCAACACACGAGCGTGCACGCTCTGCCGCTGTGATGGGGATGGGGAAAAACAGAGCCAGTAAATGTTTGCACCTGGGTACCATTATCACCTGCGGCGCTCCGAGAGACCAGTGGCCAGACCTCCCTCCGAGGAAGCACTCGCGCAGTTCTTTTGTAAGATGTGCAAGAAAAATCTGAAATGGTTGCTGAAATGGTCTGTGATAAAGACTGTACTGGAGCTGCCTCTGGCCCACTCACTGTGATGTCTCTGTGCTGTGTGCAGGGAACTTTGTTTGAGAGCAAGCTGCACATAGAGATTTGCAATCTACAGTAGTTTTCGTGACGCTTTTTTCCCGCTTTTTCCGCGGTGAAAACATTTGTTCTACCCCCCCTCCCCTCCTCCCCCATTCTGATCCCATTTCCTCTTGCTACCACCGCAGAGCCGCGCTGGCTTGTTGTCGCGATGGCGTGTTTGGTAAAAGTAAAAGAGCCTCTATTGATAGACCTCCTTGTGTTTGTTTGATGTTCTAAACAGTGCGACGTAATCTGCAGACGTTTCGCACTGATCCAAACCCCTCAGCCTTTCACGCAGCTTTCTAGTCCAAAGCATTTCAATTGCTTTTATAATTGAGTTTGTGTGCTGCCTCTCTGATTGCTTTGGATCTCTCTTTTTGCTATCAAACAAGGCAATTACTGCCAAGTTGCATATTTTTTACCCCCCCAAAACAAAGCTGCACAAAGATTTGCATGCAACTATTGCGAAATCCCTTTTACAGTTCTGTGCATGCTCTCTATGTCTCGCCACGCATGTGTAGTCGAGAGCTAACAGCTAAAAAAAAATAAAAAATAGGCAGCTATCAATAATTAATTAATACGGGTTAATATGTTAACAAACTTATAGTGGTTGATAATTAGACGAGCCACAGTGTCTGATTCAGACTTAATTACTAATCCACTGTCTGTTCTGTGGGGCTTTAATGAATAATTAATTACAATAAGCATGAATTATTACTGCTTACCAAAAATCCAGCAGAAATACACGCCGGCCCCTGTTTATGGTGTTATCGTGTATTGATTGATGATAAGTGTTTGATTAGGGAAAGTAAGAGCCGCTGGAAACAGCACTTGCATTACAGTGCTACAGCGCATAGACGTGCATGTCACCGTTCACAGAGCTCTGTGTTTGATGCAGCATGTGCAGAATCCCAGCTGTGCGATAGTTGTGTCGTTTTTTTTTTTTTATGCAGGTGTCAGATCATACAGTCCTGCAGTCAAGCACGCGCAGACACAAAATCAGTATGGTGCACAGTGCCGGAATGGAGTGAACAGGTTTATCCCCCCCACCCCTCCCTCCTTTAGTGCACATGGGCAACCTCATAGTCTTCAAGAAAGTTGTGTGTGTGTGTGTGTGTGTGTGTGTGGGTGGGAGTGTGAATTTCTCATCTGCAGACGCTCTGATTTATTCGCTCTATATTTGCATATGCGCACAATGTGATTAACTGCCATGCCTTATCTTTTTCGCCGAGCAACTTCACCGCATGCATGCACGCACCCACACACACACACACACACACAAACGGGCCGCAACGCGAGCTTGCACACATTGACAACGTGCGCACACTCGCCGTATATTCACACGTTCGCATACCAACGGCCGTTGTGCGCTCTCAGGGGGGGGAAAGATCAAAGGGAGCAGTAAGCCACACAGCCAGTTGAAGACTCTTTGAAACAATGTGTTCCTCAGCTTCACCTTCAGTTGGACTGCAGCAGTTGGTGAACCCTCTGGGTTTTTTCCCCTCAGCTAATTTTGGGTGACTTTATTTATGGTCCGATTCCCTCAATGCGGGGCCGGTTGTGCAGGTGAAACTGTCCGTCTGTCTGCGTACAGATGTCAGTCACACACAGTTGCTGTGTATTCAGGACCCATGGGCTACAATCAGCTACAGCTAGCGTCATTTAGATGCTGTAATAATATGTCAGTCCATATCATTAACACCCACTGGGCCTGGGGATATGTGAGGGCAGATTGAAGGACTTAGTCCTCAGGCTGCTGTTAATCTGTGTGTGTGTGTGTGTGTGTGTGTGTGTGTGTGTGTGTGTGTGTGTGTGTGTGTGTGTGTGTGTGTGTGTGTGTGTACACGGCTCACCCCTGCGTGCACGCCTGGCTGTCTGAAGGTTTTCCGATATGAATGCAGCTTCCATACATGCTCACATTAGGCTTTCTCCTCCATAAATAGATCCTATAAGAAGGTTTCCCTTTGCAGAATTTGTGCTTATTTTGCACTTCGGTGGTTGTTTCCCCGGCTGACAGACACTGATGTGTTTGTTTTTTCATACAATTTTACAATTCCTCCAGCTTTGATCCACAGAGGCAGCTTTGCTGTCAACATTTGAAGGTTGAAAGTACTGTAGAAGGGAAACTTGAACAACAGCAGCAGTCTGACGTCCTGCACTCTTGAGGGCTCAGGTGTTAGCAGTCAGTACGCAGAACAAACACACACACACACACACACACACACACACACACACACACACACACACACACCACATCCTGATGTTACTATAGTCCAACAGGGCGGTCTACTATGATTGCGAAATAAGGAACATAATCTCCAACTTTTGTCATAATTAGTCGTTCCCACCTCATCTCATTACTCACCTCACAAATTTCCTCACCTCTGCTTTGCTTTGCTCTCTGCTCGGGAAAAAAATCCCCGGTGGCTCCTCCTCATCAAATAGCTGTAATCAACACTTATATTCTCTAAGACCCATCTCCAGGGCATTAATCAGATTGGGTTGTATTGAAATGCCATGGGAAGGCTGTTATAACTGATATTCTTTTGACAAGGACAGAGAAGGAAGAGATTCTTTGATTGAGAGTGATTGGCTTGTAATGGATAATTGCAGCAATTCCTCATCATGTCCCTTTTGTCTCATCGCCACCTCTCGCCTCTTTCACACCGCTTTCGTTGCCGTCTGTCTCTTCCTCTTTGGACGCCATTTTTCTCCCTAAATCTGAGACGAATGCGAATGGCGTCACTTCATCATCCTCTCCTCCACCCCTCTCCTCTCTCCCTCTGTTTTTTACCAAGGTCAATCCAAGCTCTCATCTAATTCACTCTTCTTTTGATGATAAAATCCAGTCCCAACTTTAGCCAAATGTCCCCTCAATCTCCCTCTCAAGTTGAGATTTATCTCAATTATTTCTCCACCGGTGCATCTGCCAGCTTCTAAACATGAGTATCGGAGTGCCAGGTCCACCTAGGAAGACACGGTAAATCTTTTGATGTCTTGTGAGTATCCGTCGGCTACACGGAGGGGCCGTAAATTCCCTGAACGCAGCGTACGGCTTTACCCAAAGCAGCAGGAAATCCAGCCCCTGACAAGGAGAATGTGGACTAATCTGCAGCCTTTTCAATAAGCATGCCGAAATACTCTTAAGCAACACATCAACTGGCGTAAACCCTTTCCGCCAATGCCAAGCCATAATAGCAATCGTTCCTCATTGTTGTGCTTGTGTGAGGATGAATAAGTCAGTCCTGTGTTTATTGTTGATGATAGATCGGCAGCTATTTAGACGCCGCGCGTGCGAACATAAGACATGCAGATCCTGAGCGCGCATCGGCGAAGCAAAAAAAAAAAAAAAAACAAAGGCAAGAAAGGGAGAATGGAGGGAATTTAGGATGGAAGTCAATAGAACCAAAGGAGACGAGAAGAAAGCGTAACATCAAGGGGAGGGACAGAGAGGGAGAGAACAGAAATCAGTATTTAGAGAGAGTTCTGGCTGCCGTGTCATGTCCTTGTGCAGGATTTATGAGCTCTAAGATCAGGGACAGGTTCAGGGTGCTAGGAGGAGGAATGGATGGAAAAGTGAAAGGAAAGTTGTAAGGATCCGAGGCCGGCGTTAGAGCAGGTAGAATGTGCCAACTTTCAGATCTAAGTGGGCTGAGACTGCGCTGTGGGTTGAGATGTCACTCCTGCGTAATGCCAGGTGACAGGAGGAGAAATGGAAAGGCAGAGAGGAACAAGAGGAAGAAATAAAGAGCTGGCTGAACAGTGGAAAACAGAGCCCAGACATTATTTGAGGGTCAAGGGCCCCTGATTTGATTAGCACTTATAACATTCAGGGCAAGATAGAGGGAGCGAAAAAACAAAAACAAAGCAAAGGACAACATAGGGGGAAAAAAAACAGGGGGAGGGAAGAGGGAGCAAAAAGAGAGCAGAAGAAGATCAAGTTAGGGAGGACGGAGAGCGAGGGGAAGCTAGAAGAGGGGAGGAAAGGTGTCGTGGGGGTGGGGGTGGGGGGGTGAGGCGAAGCGAGGCCGTGTGGGTGGTGTAATCTGTCTGTGTCACAGGGATGATGAAGGGGCCAGGAGGGAGAGCTCTGCAGTTCACCTTCTGGCCTCTGGAGGAAACACACTGACCCTGGCCCTCCCCCTGCCCTCCCCCTGCCCACCTCCACTCCACCTGCACGATTTATGACTCACAGGGTCGGTCCAGGGTTGCTCCGTTTGAGGACATTCGCGAATCTAGTTGAGGCGGCGGTGCCCTGTGTGTTTGCGTGTGTGTGTGTTTGCGTGTGCGCGTGTGCATGTGCGAGTGCGCGCACACGGTGAATGAAATCTCGTGTAAAGAAAGCTATTGTATGTCAAGGAGGATGAGACCTTAGTGGCGCCTGGGGAACAGGTCGGTGGCGATTTCCATCCGAGGCTCAGGAAGTGTGAGTAGAGGCGCATCCCCACATAATCTAGTATGACCGAGTTTGAAAGGAGGAAGGCTGAAAGAGCCAGCATAAAAATCAAGGGGAAGAGATGACTGAGTGAGGGAGGAGTTGGAGGCGTAATGCATACTGATGGTGTCGCGTCATTGTCCAGTTTGTTCATGGTGTGCTGGCTCTTGTGCATGGTCAGATCCCTCTTTTCTAGAAAATACTAAACATACTGGTCCAGCTTCTCCGATGCTTTCCTCTTTTGATTCAACAAAGTAGTAATTAAAGTAAAATATAATTAAATGATAATCGCCCTGTGCTTCAAGAAATTCTGAAGGGAAATTTCCCCACTATTTTCTGATGTTTTAAAGCCGCACTAATTAATATTTTCACAAAGAAGCAATGGCTTACGGGTCACAAATAGGGGTGAACTCGAGGGGAATCATCAACCCAGTTCAGCCCCTCAGCTCTTTTGATGTGTTTGAGCATCTTTCATCCATCGTATTGTTTTGCTTTCATAACCCGCACGCTTTAATGTTTCAGTTCACCCTCACAGCTCTCATCAACCTTGGTTTCCACAAACACAGTAGGCTGCAGTACTCAGTGAAAACACTCTGATAAACCCACCTTAATGCAGCCTGCATGACTTCCTGGTGAGAACAGCGCAGCATTTAGCAGCTAAAAGGAGAGAGATTTCCCTCAGGAGCCGGCAGGGACCAAAGCAGAGCCAAAAAGGAGACTGAAAGTTGCTCTCCCACTCGTCACACGACTCCAAATGAATGCTGCTCCACGTCTGCAACATTAACTAAAATATAAAATTCTAAAACACATAATGGAATGATAGAAAGAGTAATAGACGGAAAAATTGGTTATGAAAATAAAAATAAGTCGTAGCCCTTTTTATTTAAATATCTTTTCACAATGCTACTTGGCATGAGATTGTTTTTATGGTTTCCTTTGTCGCATATTGTATTGCACCATTTAGTTTGGTGATTTATTTGGAGGTTATGTATAAGAAGGCTTTGTCTCCATTATCCTTTGAGGCACGCTCGAGATAAAGGGATATATATATACATAAACTTGACGCGGCTTAATGACAAACCGTAAACACAATGCATTTTTAAATAGCACATCAGTGAGCCACATGCATGGGAGATGACAGGTAGAAATACTGAATTATGGCTTATTGTCGCAGATGCTGAGTGAAAGCAATCAAGGGGAATTGGCGGCATACGGTGTGAAAGGTGAGGGTTGAGTCATGGGAGATTATTGCTGTTGAGGAGTTGAGTCAGAGGGATATTCTCTGTATGGAGATAAGACGGGGATGAAGGTCGCTTCTCATCCATAACAGATGATTCATAGTCTGCCCTGACCTTTAATACCTGGACTTACCTCTGTACCCCCCCGCCCCCTCTTTTCGCCCGCTGTCTACTGCAGAGCTCGGCTGCAAGGAGAGTTCAAGTATACGTTACACCCGCGAAGCCCGCGTTCACATGTGCTGTGCAAGCGTCCGCACAAATGCAGTATTGCACATTTCGTATTGCACACGCGCAAGTGCCAAAATGTCAAAAGTTCACTGCGGCACCCTGCGCACATCTAATGTGACAAATAACTTCTTCCTCCAGTTGCATTGTTCTAATCCCTTTAGTGGGCTCCAGAATGGAAATATAATTACATTTCTGTGGTGCAGTGCCTTTGATAAGACAGCCGCATGCTGAGCTGAATGTCTAACTGAGTTGGATGCCTCTCCAAAGCCCACTCCTCTCTCCACTCTACTTCTTTCCCTTACTCACTCCTCTCCAACTCTTCTCTTCTCTCATGCTGTCTTTCACGTTTTAGGCCTTTTTTTTTCTCCTTTTGTTCTCTCAACCCCTACTCGCTCCCTTCTCTGTCATCTCCAAAAAGCTCACACTGCCTCTCCCTCCCTCCCTCTCTCTCCCGCACAGGTATTGCGGTGGATAAAAGAGGCGTCGTCTACTTCGTCGACGGCACCACTATTCAGAAGATTAATGAGAGGGGTCTGCTCTCCACTGTGATTGGCTCAAACGGACTGATGTCAACGCAGCCGCTAAGCTGCGACGCGCGCATGGACATCAGCCAGGTAAGCTAATCACACAGTCTAGTTGAAATGAGTGGGAGAGAGCCAGAGCCACGTAGTTCTCTTTTTGCCCTGAAATAGGCTGTAGAAACATTACACTCCTGTATTTTCTGTCAGTTAATTAGCATGATTAACCCAAAAATAATAAGTTTGTTGATCTCGTTTTGTCAATCTAAATTGCCTCTTCCACAGAAACTCTTTCTGTCTCCTTAAAGATGTATGCGGGTTTTTTCCGTGTGTGTGTGTGTGTGTGAGAGAGAGAGCGAGAGAGAGAGACAGAGAGAGAGCGAGTGCAGCAAAGACCAAAGACAGCTACCGCACAGATTTGATCAGCCAGCCCTCAGATCACACTGCTGACTTATATCAGGCCTATTAGAGCAGAGGCTGAATTATAGATGAACTGCCAGCTCTATGGAGGGATCTCTGCCCACACGCGTGTATGTGTGTGTGAATATGCGTGTTCAGCCGGGGTGAATTCCCAGCGGCGCTCTTATGTGTCTTTAAAGGGGCCCGTGTCACCTCACTCGTGTTAGTTATCGGCCTCTGCGGCGCATTCACCCTCCATCTGTGTTTGTTCGTACAAACTGCTGCGACTCCAATGTGGCACCAGTATTGATGGAAGCCTCTGCATGGCGAGACAAACATTACCGCTTTAATTTATGCAAAGCGACCAGCCTAGATTTGAAGTCTCACTTCCTGTATAGGGAACTCTAATCTATAATGATACTGCAGCTTGCGCATATATCAGAGATTGCCGATTCTCCCCTTCCCCCACCCCTCTGACCCCTCCCCCATCACTGATAGAATGGAAGCTAGTTTGCCCCTCTTTCTCACATTAGCACAAATTCTTTCAGACGTAACTTTTCTCTTGTGTTCTTTCAACACCCACTGAGTCACCAGCTGCTCCTCCACACTCTTGTGCACTGGGCGACTAGCTAACGTTAGCTGGCATCTCTGTCTTTCATATACACTAATGTCCCGAAATAATGTAGATCCAAATCACAGAGAATAATAGGCAACGGCCATCAACGGCTGCTGAAATGTAATTTTCTGACAATTACCGAAAATGTTCAATCAATAACAGAAATCAAAATATACTGTATATTCCTATTCTTGAGTGTGAGCCTTTTTAGTTTTCATTTTAGTTTCAGTTTGACTATAATTGAGCAGGAACAGCTCGACCTAACTTGTAAAAAGTGATGGTCTGCCATCACTGCAAAGTTCAATATCACGAGCGGGAGAGATATGATGCGTGTCTTCTTCGGCTAAGGACAGAGTGAAGTCCTGCTTGATGAATCTCTCTACCTCCTTAAAATGGGATTTCAGAGTGAACCCTCTTCTCTCTCATTTGACAGTGCCTATAATTGGACATGTCAGTGGCAATTTAACATGATCCATTTATTTACCAATCCATCCTCGGAGTCATCAATCACCTCACTGATCCCTCAGACGCACTGCCTCGTCTCCGCGGCTCACAGTTTGAGTGTTTGTGTGCGTTTGCGAGAGAGGCAGCGCTGTGGCCAGCTGTGCGCTGGTGTGGGCTGGTCTGTCTCTGACCCCCGCGGCGTTAGCGGGCAGGGTGTGCTATTTGAGCCCACGGCGATCGCGGTTATTGGCTGACATTTGCGACAGTGCCGAGGCGAGTCTTGAATAAACACAGGGAAGGCTCCCTGCCCGCCGCTGACCTTTGCATGAGCAGGGAGGGTCAGGAGGCCTAATGCCGTGTTATTAAGGAGCTATTATTTGTACCACCTGCAACTGACTCTTGTGTGGGGATAGCCAATGCGGCTCTCTTCTTCTCCTGTTCTAATGTCTTGATAGAAGTACACTTACTGTAATGTATGGTCTGTGTTCTTCCACAGGTGCGCCTGGAGTGGCCTACAGACCTGGCCATTAACCCGCTGGATGACTCCCTCTACATCCTGGACAACAACATTGTCCTACAGGTAGAGAAACAATCCTGAACACACACACACACACACACACACACACACACACACACACACACGTTTGCCAGTGAATGAATTGTAAACCTGTCTCCTATTCAAGCAGATGCTTTTTCTTTCTTCTTTTTTTTAGATTGGCACTGTGCATAGCCGAGGAATAAAGAGTTATATTTCACACATTTTTGCCATGCTGTCACTTAAGGTGCATTTAGAGCGAGTGAGGCTGAAAAAAGAAAGGGGAAAAAAAGCACCTTGATTTAAAAAAAAAAAAGAAGAACATGCAATCAACACTTGTTTTTTAGAGAATGTCACTCTGGTTTGGCTTCTCACACAAAAACTTCCATAACTACAAAATTCATGAATTTGTTGTCCAAGTGTGTATCTTGTGAAAACTGTGAGTCGTTATATAATGTAGGATTAGGTCATGTGATGTTTAATGCATTGAATCAACAAAGACATAATGTAGCTGATTCCACTTCCCATAAAGAATTGCGGGACTCAGTTGTGATGATGTACTTTCTGTTTCTCTTTGACATAGCTGATACATGATGTTTTTTTTGTTGTTTTTTTTCATATCAGGTATCAGAAAATCTTCAGGTGCGCATCGTGGCGGGCCGCCCCATCCACTGCCAGGTTCCGGGCATCGACCACCACCTGGTGCGATGGGCGGCGGTGCGCACCACCCTGGAGGCCGCCAAGGCCATCGCCCTGTCCCACCTGGGCACGCTGTTCATCGCCGAGACCGACGAGAGGCGCATCAACCGCATCCAACAGGTCATTCTGTCGCTAAAAGAATACCATGCATTGTTACTTTCAGCTTATTGTTTTTAGCTAGAGATGCTCTGATTGGGCTTTGAAGGGCAGCTACCGATGATGGATGTAATGTCAGTGACTGATACCATCCATCAGGTTCCCCTTTTCACAAATGTTTACATAAAGCTTTGGCATACGACACCCTTAAAGCCACTACTGTTCTCATGTTGAAGTGTTATTACCCATCGTTTTAAATTCAAGTTACAGTAGATTTACTTATCCAGAGTACTATACTATTTGTTACTAAACACCCTTCAAAATCGACAACAATCCTGACTAAATTCTGGTGAGGTGTCCCACTGCTGCATGCCTCTGTAAATGATTACACAGCAAGCCCCGCCCCCCTACAAGAATGGGTTTTACATTTGTAGCAAAACTAACAAACAGGAAAAGACATCTCAGCTGCAACTGACACGAGCTTGGCCTCACGACACTATTTTATTTCACACTTGTTGCATCACTGCAGTCAGGTTGTTTGTGTGGTCACAGCTGCTGTGCAGCAAGAAAGTGTTACACATGGACAAAGAAAAACCTGATGCATTCAAAAAATAAAATAATAATCTCAAAAGCCAGTTTTTCACTTGAGGAAAAAATTTAACTTTTTTGTCTATTAGCTCCATTAACAAGCAGCATGCAATCACAGCCCCATTTGGGCTCCGGGAACACAAAGATATTGCCTGCAGGACTCAATCAATAGTCCCTTTGTGGTCAGCAGCACCACGCTGAGTCCATGTGGAGGCAGACAGGAACATAAAAAGCCTCAGCTGCCTTTTTGATGGAGTCTGGCCAGCCATGTTAGATAGGGCAGTCAAGTCTTTTGATGTCTTTTTTCACTGTACTTGTCATTCTTATTTTATGCATCATATATCCGGGCCCATATAAAAAAAAAAAAAAACTCAAAATAGGACTTGAGTTATTTATGAAGGTTCCTACACAAGCGCTCAGCGGCAAGTAGACGTTCTCCTTTTGAGAGTGAATGGAACCGTTTAATGACAATGAGCAATGAAACACAACTAATGATGATGTGTTGCAGATTTTCTCAGCGGTTCTGAAGGGCAATCAACACATTCAAGAACCTGACAGGCTGATGCAGATACAGTTTGATGCAGGGGAAACTAAATGAAATACAGAAAACTGTGTCACTTGTCAGACAAACTAACTGCGTACAGATACAGACTGACGATATATTTTGGACTGACAGAAAAAAAATTACACGCAAATTAACCGCTACATTTCATCTTAAATGACTGACAAAAGCTGGTCTTTTTCTGTTTAGCCAGAAGAATGTGAAGTGCAATAAGCCCTATTGAATGTGAACGGGCCTTGGTACTAAGGCAATGCTTTGGCACTGCTGTTGGTCTGCTCTCACGGTCCATGCACGTCATTCTGTCACTCTCACACACACACACACACACACACACACACTCAAAACATTTGGCCATAATATCAAGGACCTGACATCCATAACCAATATGTGTTTAATTAATTTTTTTTATCTTTTATAGAGCCAGGGACGTTATTGAATATGCATGATATTGGAGCTGTGAGGTGCAGTCAAGTCACAATCACTGCATCCCGAATTAGCTCCGTTGGGGCTGTGCCTGTTTGTTTTCAATTAAGCAAAAATTGTAAGAACTTGTCTTCTGTGAAGCAGGCATATTTTTTCAAGTCGGAGCATTTTTATCCAATACGAGTCACAAGACTTTTAAATTAAAAGAAGAAGATGGTCATTATTTTTTATATCAAAAGCTCTTCTTTCTATATTTCGCCACCTGTGCAAGGTCCTCCTGCTGGGAACTCGGAACTGATTAGGACGACTGGAGGACAGTATTTTCCGAGAACAAGTGGATGAAATGCTTTTACTCCTTTGCTTTTGCTAAGTCTGAAGTTAGAATTTTTGGGTCAGTTCGGATTGATTTTCCACTCTGGGATGCTTGATAACCCAGACTGAGATCATCAAATTTTCAACATGTTGGGTAATACACTTATTGGCTTTCCTGCTGAGTCTTAGATGAAGAGATCAAAACTACTCTCATGTCCGTACGTTAAAAATAAGGCTACCGTGCCAGCAGTTAGCTTCGCACAAAGACTGGAAGCGGAGACTAACAACTAACCTGGCTCCGTGAGTAACCGTCACAAAACCTGCCAACCAGCCGCTCTAAAGCTCTCTAATTAAACGAGTTACATCTTGTTGATGCACTTTGTTTTTTGGAGGGATTAACCTTAATCTTACAAGCTGTGGTCCTTATAGACCCCAGAGGTATTTTTTGTCATATCTTACAGGTGGTTTATTCTATCATTACACGTTTTTATGACTTTGTCAGGCAGACACAGATGCAGCAGACTTTGATTTCCTGATGTGCTCTGTCTATTTTCGTCTTGCACAATATGCAAATTACCTGTCACTTCCCTAAAATAATAATATAGGTATTTTCTTTCTTCATAAATTACATAACTCATAATTTTTCTACGGTCTGACGGTTGTTTCTGAGAGTAGTTTATTCTCAGTCGATAGTCCTTCTATGTTTAAGGTGCAGTGTGTAGCTTACCATGATAACACTTAAGGAGCAATGCAAGTCAGGCAGCGGCTGGCGGTACCACGGTTTTGCTTTGCTACTCGCGTTAACTGCAGCTTCCAAGCGCGTAGAGAACTACGGTGGCCTTCAGGGAACATAAAAATGTGAAAGGCTCTCTCTAGAGCCAGTGATTGGTTTGTCCGTTCTGGGCTACTGTAGAAACACGGCGGTCCAATATGGCGGACACCGTGAAGAGTCCCAGCTCCCTATGTAGATATGAAGGGCTCATTCTAAGCTAACAAAAACACAACGGTTCTTAGTTTCAGGTGATTACACACCAATGAAAAAATATTATATTCCATTTGTCCTAATGGATCCCAGAAATGCTACACACTGGACCTTTAAATATGTTGCTAGGATGAGGTTTAAATACACAAGATATTATGTGTTAATTACTGAGCTTTAGAGGTCTCGTCTCTCCGCAAGAAAGCGAATAAGCCAAATAATTTTGCACGCTCTCCTTGGACCAGTTAAAAAAACATTACCCCTCCAAGATGCATCAAAATCAAACTGTTGGTGCAGCAATTTTCACCCTCATTTATAGCAATCTCCACCAGGACAACCAGTTTAATTTGTTTGGAGAGCTGAATTTCAAGTTGCAAACATTCATCAATCTGTCAATAAAGCCCCATTTATCCGCTGAAGAATCATAATTATTTCGTTTTTTACGAGAACATTTTTTATAAAATCACCTGAGATATCCTCAGTTGTTTGGTTGAAGCACAAGCAGACAAATGCATCCAAATTCACCGTTATCATTTTCATATTAATCTGTATTCCCAGCTCAGGTTTTTATTTTTTTCATGTAATGCCATCATTATCTTGTTTGTCAGAGAAATTAGACATAACAAAAATGATTGAACATTGTGTTCTTTTGAACAATAATCTCCCGTAGCATTTTGTAGCCGCGTGTGACGGTTTTTGAACACTTCACAGGTGTCAACCAACGGGGAGATATCGGTTATCTCTGGAGCCCCCACGGACTGTGACTGTAAGATAGACCCCAACTGTGACTGCTTCTCCGGTGGGTCATCAGACACACACACACACACACACACACACGATGCAACTGTAGGATTAAGTAATGTGAAAGTATTAGATTATGTCTAATAGGATTACAGTACTAAAAACAACATGTAACTGCACTTAAAAATCTTATCAGATCATATCATATTTGGCCTGCTTCAGATGTAAAAGGAGGGAAACAAAACCAGAACACTTTAAAAGCTTTGACATTACTTAAATTAATTGAAATAGTCAGTGTGTCTTGATATTGAGTGATTAAATCTTGCTGCCTGTGTGTCCCTCCCGGCCAGTGATTTTATCAGCAGAGCTTGAGAGGAACTTTTTTCTCCTCCACTGATTTCTTCTCTACTTGAATGTGTCTAAATTATTTATTCCACATGTAATTTTAATATCTAAGAAGGGCTGTTTTGGCTATGCTAATGATGTTTTGCGTAACTGATGACAATATACGTGAAAGAAATGACTATCTATAATGTCACAATGGAAAAGTAAGTGAAGGTAATTTGAATGTGTGAACGTATGCGTGTTGGGTATACAGAGTGTGTGTGTGTGTGTGTGTGTGTGTGTGTGGGGGTAGGGGGGGGTATTTGTATTCATGAGGAGACTCCTCCTTCGCAAAAACCTCCAGCTAAATTTCAGCAGGAACCAGCCTGAGAGAAACCTTTCAAATCCATTCAAATTACAGCCGCTGAAAGAAAAAGCTCCCGTCTATAGCTGCTGAAGGTTTTAACCAGTTGGTGTATCATGGAGGGGCACCTGAAATGTAATAAATGGATGGAGGAAAGGACCAAACAAATATGCCGGTGTTCTTTTGACAGTTAGGCCTTGCTTTCATTGTAAGTGTCAGAGGATGTGATTTTATCATTTAATTCTGCTCATAGAAATCTGCCTCTTTCCTATTCAAAATGGAGGGAAGTGTCTCTCCCATGCCACAAGCCAATGGGTTGTAACCATCCCTATTCCTTGGGTTGTACTTTGCATATTTTCAATCATGTCTTGCTGTTAACAGATGATTACTCTCTTCAGAGGCTTTCCGTTCCCATCCCTTCACCGTAGACAGTGTCTTTGAACATGCGCACACGTGTGAGCACACACCCGCAAATACAAGAAGACGTGAACACACACACACACACGCACACAAACACACACACACACAGACAAATACACATGTGCATGCTGTCAAGAGATAAAATGCCACCCTGCTGCCTGCACAGACCCAGCAGAGGCTCCGGGCCCACTGCTGACAGCATCTAAAGGGCCTCACCCGGGCTGTAATCCTGCTGCGCTACCAAAGACATCTGAATGCTTTCAGTCGCCTACTCCCACCGTCTGATAGGCTAAGGTCGCTATCAAGGTGGTCGTATCAACTCCATTGGGAACCTGCAGCATCCCAACAAATCCTAGTCCTGAGTTAAACTGATAAACGCTTAAGCGGCACCATGGGATCTTCATATTTTGCCACGATGGCGTGCACCAGTTGTGTCGTCGCTCGGTCTCTGAAGAATAATTTGAATCGCTCAGTGTGTTCGTGTCTTGAGGGGGCCTTCACTTGTGCTGTTTTGGCGATAAAGAGTTTGTCCTCACCCAAACAGTGTCTTTTTGTTTCTCTTATCAGGAGACGGAGGCTACGCCCGCGACGCTCGTCTCAAAGCCCCCTCCTCTCTGGCCGTGGCCCCCAACGGCACCCTGTATATTGCTGATCTGGGCAACATCCGGATCAGAGCTGTCAGCCCCAACCAGCCTCAGCCCAGCCCAGTTGGACTGGTGGAGATCAGCTCCCCACTGGACCAGGAGCTTTATCTCTTCAGCCAGGTACACAATGCCCAAGCTACCAGTAGTCTATAGATCATGGGTGTTTGTATATAAATGTCCAGATACTTGAGTAATATTTCGCAGTCAAGGTCAGAATGAGGATAAAACCTTTTGTATGAACAGTTCACATGAATGTTTGCTAAGATTTACACATTGCTAAGTTAAAACAGGTTGAGACACAAACTAGTTATTTCGAGTATTGAATGGATAACTTTTGATAATGATGTAACCTATACAACACAATATAACTTGACCAAATGACATCAGCTAGGTTGGCTAATGCTAACTTTGAAACACATATTTTGCCATAAATAAATCTATAAACTCGAAGGGCACTTGGAGAGCGCAGACCTCCACTAAGGCCATGCCCTCCCCTGCCATGTTAATGAAAGTGAAAAATATTTTGTGTACCTGCCCTGTGATTACGATCTGAAATGTAATGGGTTCTTCCTTGGCCCGTGCCTCACCCCTCCACCAAGTTTCATGAAAAATCTTCCTGCAGTTTTTCCATGATCCTGCTGACAAACACATACATACCAACAAATAAACCAAACCGAACAACACAACCTCCTTGGCAGAGGTAATAAAACAATGTAAAACCTACATACACTAAGTTGAGCAGTTAAGTTTGATATGTTGGTTTACCCCCTAACATTTTTATTTTTGGACGTCCAAAAATACGGTGACATTGTTTAGAGTGTACAGAGTGCTCAAACTCAAATTTGTGATGTCAATCAAGTATGACGTCTGAAACTGGGAGGACGTTATAGATTACTCTGGGAGTAATCTGAATGCATTCAGAACTGAGACTACAAAAGAATAAAGATCATTCGGGTTTAAAAAAAAACATTCTGTGGGTACTCAAAACCCATTCATTGTTGATGCAGCAGCTCCAGATTTAATACCCGGTGACGTCACAAGTTTGAGACTTACTTCTCTGGTTTCTGGCTTTGAGAGGGAGCAGCTCATGTTCACAAATATTGATGGTGCTTTCCACTTAGAAGGGCTTCATGGATTCATGAATAGCCGTCCTATCTCTTCGTTTCCACGACAGAATGGCTCCCACATGCACACCAAACACCTGATCACCGGCCACTACCTGCACAACTTCTCCTACATCTCGGACGGCCAGCTGTCCGGACTGACGAGTCGCGACAACCATGGGCTGCAGGTGAGGAGGGACGCTCGCGGAGTGCCTCTCTGGCTGGCACTACCTGGCGGACAGGTGTACTGGCTGTCTCTTAGCAACAGTGGAACACTGAGGAAGGTGTCAGCCCAAGGCCATGACATCGCCCACATCACTTACCATGGCAACACAGGTCTCCTAGCAACCAAGAGTGATGAGAACAGTTGGACCACTGTTTATGAGTAAGTTTTTTTCTTTCTCTCTCTCTCTGCTTATTGTGCTCTCATATTTTTTTCCCTCTCTCCGTCTATTCTTCTCTTTTTTTCCTTCTCTCTTTCATTTTTTCTTTTATTCATGGTTGGTTGCTTGACTCAGTGAATGTGTGGACCTGGGATTGCATGCATGTGGAGGTGTTTCAATGTGAGTCAGAGCTTATGTGTGCGGTGTGAAATGTGAGTGCCATCTGGTGGTTGGCCTTCACTGTAGTAAACCAGGGAGACTTTTTTATTTTTTACTGTTTAAACTTTGCTTAAGTGACGGATTATCTGAAGGACGTCTTTGCAACTCTTTGATCACACACATGTTTAGTATCACACATATAGCACACACACAGAAACACATCCGTCTGAATTATTCACTGCGGACCGAGTCTCTGTCTCAAATTCCACAGCTGGATAATTACACGTATAAATCATAGTTGACAGTTACTCTGTGCCAATGTTTGTGCATGACAGGAGAACCGGAGTGATAGTGAGTATGCATATGTGTGTTTATTGGCTTGTGTGTGCGCACGGCGATGTTCATTTGTCCGAGTGAGACAGTTATCCGTGTGTGTGTGTGTGGTTGTGCTTGTATATCATCGGCCTTGTGTTTATTCTCCCAAGGTACAACATTGAGGGCCGCGTGACCAACATCACCCTCCCCACGGGTGAGGTGAGCGGTTTCCACGGCAACCTTGAACGTTGGTCTCGGGTGGAGGTTGAAGCCTCCACCCGAGAGAACTTTGTCACCAGCACCAACCTGTCTGCCAGTGACACCATCTACACGTTCAGACAAGGTAAAGCACCACGGCCCGGGGTTTTTTTCTCCACTCCTCAGAGGTCATTGGTAAGCTGTAGGAAGACAAAGAAATATGGAGGTACGGGTATAATGTCACCATGTATTCACGGCTTGACACACAGGAAAAATTACAGCCTCACCACAATGCATCTACCCCCATCAAGCTAACCACAAACATGCCGAGAGGCCGCTTATGACTCATCTGGGGGGGACCAGATTGTAGACAACATACACAGATGTGTGAAGAAGGCGGACTATAAAGGGACAGTAACGTTTAAAAAATGGATGACTGGCAAACTGCAGTAACGTGGCTGTTATTCTGGTCGGGTCAGACACACTAACCTGTGTTTTTTTTATTCTCTGTCTTCATCGGCTGTACTGGGTGTGTGCAGTTGCAGCTTTTGGAAAAGGATTCATCCTTTTCTATAAATAATTCACAAATGGATCCGATATGACCTCGTCACATAACCACACTAATGGCAAGTCAAAATAATATATTTATATATATATATTTATTTTTTTATATATATATATATTATTTACAAAAAAGAGGCAGATCCGACTGACTCGTGAAACACCTTAATGACCGCGGGAGGGGGAAAAAACGGAAGAGAGGGCAGAGATGAGAAGAGGAGAAAATGAGAGTGGAGTGGTGAAGCCGCTCATGGGAGCAGTTTCCTCTCATGTCATCCCTTTAATTGCTTTCTAGCAGTTGTCACAATGACAGGGCTTTAGGGAGAGAAAAGCTGCTCCAACACACACAGAATGCACTGTGCACACATGCAGGCGTGTGCGCAGTGCTACAGTATGACAGAGCTGCCAGGGAAGAGTTGAAATGACCCCCTATTTTAGAGAGCCCCCCCCCCCCTGTACTTCTACCACCCACAAACTCTAGTCTCTTCCTGCCTCTGAGGCAACAACAACCATATATGGAAAGAGGTTTTATAGTGGTGGAGGGAATATAAGTTACTATGCTGTTTATTAGCTGCATTACATTTTATGGTTAAAATATATTTTTATTGTCATTTTTGCAATTTTTATTATTTATTTAATTCATTTTGTTTTGGAAATGGCACAGGCATAAGACAAAGTCATATTGGCATACGTAAATTCTTTGTGGACTCTTACTCAACGCACTGTAGAAATGAAAAAACAATTTCTGAGAAACTTTTGCAACATGTGAAAAAGCTGTCATGGCCAAGCACACCTTACTTACTTTCTCTCTCTCTCTTCCTCTTTTTATTGCACTCACTCTCCGCCTTTCTTTCTCATGGTCTCCTTTTGAATAGATTGCATTTTTCTAAAGATACAATGGCAGATACAGTGCAGCGCTAATGTTGTTGAGAAAACTTTTTCCGTTAATGCAAAACAAAACGCCCATATAAAAAAGCCAGACTTGTGTTCATTGCATTCATGTAGTCTGCTGCTGTATCTCATTGATTTGTCTCAAGACTGTTTTTTCCGTTTGGTTTTGAGAGACAATGACTGATGTTTTTTCACACTTTTTTTCATCTGTGTGCATACGTGGTTTTGTGTGCCTTTGTGTGTGTGTGTGTGTGTGTGTGTGTGTGTGTGTGTGTGTGTGTGTGTGTGTGTGTGTGTGTGTGTGTGTGTGTGTGCATGCGTGTGCGTGTGCGTGTGTGCGTGTGCATCTCTTGTACATGTGTAACCCACCCATCCGATCGAACCCCCAGACCACGCTCAGAGTTCATACAGAGTTAGCGCCGACGGGTCGTTCCTTGTGACGCTGGCGAGCGGGATGGAGTTGTCACTCATCACGGAGCCCCTCCTCCCCGGAGGCGCCGGGGGAGGAGTCAGCCCCACGGCCAGCCGCTGTAACATCAGCCTGCCCGGAGACCACGCGCCCAGCCTGATAGAGTGGAGGCAGAGGAAGGAGCAGAGCAAGACTAACTACAGCACTTATGAGCGCAGGCTGAGGGTAAAGCACTAAATCACCTACTTATTCTTCAGCTAACTGAGCTGAAGTAGAGACTCCAGTCCTCTAAATTCATTACTACACAAAGACAGCATGTGTTATTCCACTGTGGGAACCAGTAAACACTCAAACACCAGCCGAATAATACGGAAACCTCTGTGAATAGGTCAAATTACATCACACATCTTTGACACACCGTGTTAACCAAAAGTTGTGCAATATGACCTTTCTCTCATCGAAAATGGCAAAGACCTGTCCCTTCTCAGTGCAATCTCTTCAGGGAGTCTTCTATTTCTTTGAGCCAATCTGTAGAGCAGTTCAAACCGTGCTGCAGCTTGTTGTTACGCAACATGTTAGATGTTTTGGGTGATTGATGACGTCACTGAGAGCAAGCTGATAGGTCAACTGACTCGGAACCCATTAGCTGTACTTTCCACAAATCACACACGCCAACTGCAACTCCTCTTCTCTTTTCTCCTTGGCACAGAAAGTACGCCGCGCAAACAGAATATTTCATAAGGACGTTTTATCTTATGTGTACTAATTAATTTGCAATCCCCGGGCCTCGGTTCTTCACTTGTTCACAAGGCAATTTATTGTTATTATGCAGGTCCAGTTTGTTCTAAATGTCACAATTAATTTATCCAAACTAATGAAATATCTGCCTGTCCCCGACACGCCACTCCATTTATATTTGCTTGTCTGTGGCCTTATTTATGAATTGATGGTGATTATAAAGCAGTAACATTTATAAAAAAAACTATAACAAATTATAGTTTGTTCTTCCTCTCGCTGATATTTTAATGATTTTCTTTCAGGCACACAACAGGAACCTGCTGTCCATAGACTTTGACCAGAGCACCAGAGTAGGGAAGATCTACGATGACCACAGGAAGTTCACCCTTCACATCCAGTACGACTCGCTGGGCCGGCCCGTGGTCTGGTCCCCCAGCAGCAAATACACTGAGGTGAACATCAGCTACTCTGCTGGAGGACTGTTGTCATCCATTCACCGCGGAGACTGGTCCGAGCGGCTGGAGTACGAGAACGACCGGGTGGTGTCCAGAGCCTGGGTCAACGGCAAGATTTGGAGCTACACATACGCAGACAAAGTGAGGACTGCGCATAAAGAAAGCACTCTTTCATGCTGAGATTTGTTGGATGGCTTTTGTCTTTGCCGTTTGCAAAAATCTCACACATCTGCTCTTTCTTTGTTAGCTCCTTCAAGGTGATTGCAGTGGAAAGCAAAACTAACACTACAAGTGTGAGAAGCACTTCTGTTGGGTAACATGAAAGCAGCACAATCTAAAAACAAAAAAAATCAATAATTTACAGTGCTATACTTGCAACAATCTTTCAATGTATGTTCCCGTCTTTTGAGGCAGCCTCTAGGTTCCATTCATCTTATCTAACTTTGAAAATCAATTTGCAGAGTGAAGATTATGTCTGAGTTCACTTAAGCAGACTTTTTAAATCAGTCGGCACTTATAGCTGCACAACTAAGCAAAAGCACCATAGCTTTGAGAGCCATATAAGCAGCCAATATATTCATTGTGATGAATTACGTAACTCAAGCAAGTTCCAAGGCTCTGTAACTTGCTTTTCACAGAGTGGTGAAAAGAAAAGAAACCAGTGCTTTCCTAAAAGTGGATTTCACAGACAACACAGCTTTAAAAAAATATTTTGTGAGACACATTTGTCATTTTTTATGTAACATGCAAAGAGGTATGTTCCTTCAAATGTGTGACAAAGCTGAGCGCTACCCGAAGCTATAATTTCCGTCCTTGAGATTAATTGAACTATTTAATGAAATGATATTCAGCCTGAAATATATTTCATGTCAGCTTTTGGTCTAAGAAAATTACAGCGCAAATGAGCTTATATTACAGAACCATCTTGAAATTGTTAATACCTGCATATATTATTAATACATTAATATTACACCTCACAGTTAAATAGAAAAGTATTTTTACACAATATTGTTTTACTACAGTTCAGACTGTTGAAATATCTACAGGACCGCGGGCAAAGGTTTTGAAAGCTTGCCTGAAAAGTACACTACAGGTGAATAGGGTAAACATTTAAAACAAATATATATCACAATGAAACTTCCCCAGTTGATTACGTACATTGAGACAAAAATATTTTGTACTTGAAGTTTTCTGAGATTTGAATGTAAAATATGCAAATGAGGCATTATCCAATGCTAACATTTGGTGAATTTAGGAGAAATCTATCGACTCAAATAGACAAAGTGTCGTAAAATAAACACCAAAATGTTACATGCTTTATTTCCACTAGTCTGAAGCAAAATAGCCCAAACAATATTTTTGTCTGAGTTGTCTCGCCTTAAATAGCCGTCAACGATTAACTGAATAATGAATGGTCCTCGAGCTAAAACCAAGGTTGTCTCTGACGTTTTCACCAAACGACATTGAAATAAAAAATAAATGTACCAGACAGAAAGAAAGAAAGGGCCCATCACACCACGAGCTACAGTGTTATAACTCAGCCTTGCATCTGTCTGTGTTCCCGCAGTCCATTATGCTGCTCCTGCATAGCCAGCGGCGATACGTCTTTGAGTACGACCAAACGGACCGCCTGGTCGCCGTGACGATGCCCAGCATGGTGAAGCATTCCCTACAGTCGCTCCTGTCCATCGGCTACTACAGGAACATATACACCCCTCCAGACAGCCAGTCCTCCTTCATGCAGGACTACAACCTGGACGGGCGGCTGCTGAGGACTCAGTACTTGGGAACAGGACGCAGTGTCATCTACAGGTACGACGCAGACCACAGAAATATTACCGGCTGTTGGTTTCATCGCTTCATTTGAGAGGCAGTGCGGTGTGGAAGGGGTGACATTGGCGACACCGCCGGTTTGATTTTGATGAAACTTCGAGGCATTATGCATCTTGGCACCATCGTCAGCCGGCCATATGATAACATAACACTGATTGGCTTGATGAAGGTAGTATAATTAAAGGCTAATTTCAGAAATTTAAAAGCCCTATTACACAGCCCTAAGTCTGGCTGACACGAAACGTGCCACACACCCAGCTGTCCTCGCAAATGACTCTGATTGGACTAATGGGGAGACTGATTAAAGGTCACATTTTTTATCATCGTACTATGTCAGACACCACTGATCTGATTTTGATGAAAGTTGGGGGACTGATTCGGGCAGTGTTTTGGCATTTAACATTTTTAGTACTCGTTGGCTCGATGGGGACACTATAACAAACGGCCCTATTTTGGAGATTTGAAAGGCCATAACTGCCACAGCAGCCAGTTTGATTTTGATGGAATGTTGAAGGATGATGCAACTTCTTCCCTCAATGGCCATAGGGGTCTTTGTATTATTCAAGAGGTGTATGGCATGTTTACTTATATTGAAGTTCAAATGTACTGTGCATTTTTTTTTTTTTAAACAAGGAATACTGTTTTATTCTACATGTCATTTATTATCCATTCTATGAATTCCTTTCCTCATTTTACAGTTTTTTTATTTTCTTCTTTGTCTTTTTTTTTTCAAGGTACACTCCAGCAGCGCGGCTCTCCGAGGTGGTTTATGATTCCACCCTGGTGACCTTCACTTACGACGAGGCCTCTGGCACTGTCAAGACCATTCATCTCACCCATAATGGCTTCATAAGCTCCATACGCTACAGACAGACAGGTACGTATACACATGCACTCACGTCACCTACTGCCACACATTTAAAATATTTACAATGTGCAATGAGTCATCTTTAAATGGATCATTTGAAACAATATCTCCGAGCATAAAAACGTCACATGAGCGCAGCTCAAAAGCATCTGCACTGTGACTAGACTGCACGATCATGCATCGCGTCAGTTTTGTTGAGAGCTATCAAACTCCGTCGTCTGGCTTTGAGTCAGCCGTGCTATTATTTCATCTGAGACTGACACAGCCACAGTTAGAAGTGTGAATAAGGCAGAGCATGTTTTGAGTGTTAGAGATTGTGGTCTACCACAGCTGTAAATACGAGACCACCCCCTGTACTCTGAGCCGCGCCACACACACGCACACACACACGCACACCTCCACCTCCGCAAACCGGGCTGCCTGATCAAAGTGAACAAGTGAATATAAGCTAACATTTGGTGGGCTAACTATGCCGCAAGCCTGCATGTGAACACTCGTTCATGTTTTTTTCACATTCCACTCATGTCTGCGTGGGAAAGGAAATCATGAAATCCTACCCGAGGCCATCAATCATAACGTGGCAATTGTTTCACTTCTGATTCGGAAAATTAGTTAGAAAGACATTGCACTGCATAAGTTGCAGTACTATCCAGTAATGCCATTGCCACCAATGGGCCCCTTCAGCTGTGGCAGCGGATATGTTCGGACACCTTCATTGTTAAGACAGTTCAACAATTCCCTCAAGTCACAGAGTCTTTCCAGGGTCGTTGAGAGAGCTCTCATCTCTGCTGCTGGTTCACTTCACACAGCTTTGTGATTGGCTCGCCATGATCAGGTGTCACTAATCTGCGCGGCACAGCTGTGTGTGTGTGTGTGTGTGTGTGTGTGTGTGTGTGTGTGTGTGTGTGTGTGTGTGTGTGTGTGTGTGTGTGTGTGTGTGTGTGTGCGTGCGTGCGTGCGTGCGTGCGTGCGTGCGTGTGTGTTTATCGCTTTGCCCTCACTGTGAATAGACTCTCACCTTCCTTTAACTGATCTCATTTCAGCAGAACAAACGGAGCCTTGGAGAGAGGAGAGATAGTGGTAATTGTCCCTTGAGAAGAGACAAGGAAGAGTAGGGACCAATAGAAGTGGAGACAGAGATATAGAGAGGTAGGCGAGGAAGAAAAGTAACAGAAAAGGAGAAGGAAAGATGACAGCTTGGGGAAGTGACAGCTAGAGAAGCGAGACGAACAGACTGCGAGTTCCCTAGGGCTGTAGAAAAACCTCCATCTCACTCTCTTCTGCTTCTGCCATTCCCCCATTAGCGCAGGTTTAGAATCAACATTCCACGGAAAATAAAAATAGAGGATGTAATGCTGATCCAGCTCTCTGTAGTCTCCAAAGCTAGACACTTAGTCATTTTAACTGCAATCAGAGTCATCTCAAATAGCACCATAATGGTGTTTCATTAGCGGGCCTTTTTCCAAATGGAGGATGAGCTGCAGCAGCCAGCAGCCGAGGTGACGAATGGTGTTGTTAAAGTTGATGTTCTGACATTAAGGAGCACATTGGTCCATCATGGCTATTGTCTTTAGATTTCATTATCTCTCCATATTAAAGGTCACCACTGGAAATGCCATAGAGGTGTGGGGATAGTTAAGTTGGAATGGATTGCACTGCGTGTGTCTATGTTAATGATGTTGAATTAGTCCTTGATTTGAATTAATTAGGAGGGCTTGTGCGGGTAGCAGTGGTGGCCAACTGTGAGGGCCGTGTGTGCAAGTGCATGTGCGGTGTGAGTGTAGTAAGACGCATATGCTAATGTGTGTCATTGAAACTTAAATATTGGTGGATTTCACTCTGGCTCCTCTGCGTAGGTCCCCTGACAAGTCGGCAAATCTTCCGCTTTAGCGAAGAAGGCTTGGTCAACGCCAGGTTTGACTACAGCTACAACAACTTCAGAGTGACCAGCATGCAGGCGGTCATCAATGAGACCCCTCTTCCCATTGATCTGTACCGATACGTGGACGTGTCAGGACGGGTCGAGCAGTTTGGCAAGTTCAGCGTCATCTTTTATGACCTCAACCAGGTAGGCGGGAATACTGTCGACTGAAATACGACACACATTAGTTAGGATGTCTGTAGTAGTTTAGCTTCAAATTGTGACTTTGATGTTATACCATTAACAAAGATCGAATGCATTACGAAGCGATTAAGCATCTGTCGGCTCTTTGTTTTTGGTTTTATTGCCCATAACTTCACTGTTTTGGTTCATTATGGGCTCTCATCGATCGTGAACCAACCCCGTCTCGTCTGCGCTTGCCTAGGTGATCACCACCCATCTGATGAAGCACACCAAGGTGTTCAACTCCTACGGCCAGGTGGTCGAGGTCCAGTATGAGATCCTTAAATCCATCGCCTACTGGATGACCATCCAGTATGACTCGGCAGGGCGCACAACCACCTGTGACATCAGGGTGGGCGTGGACAACAACGTGACACGCTACACTTACGAGTACGATGCAGACAGCCAGCTGCAAAGTGCCTCTGTTAACGAGCGGCCTCAGTGGCGCTACAGCTACGACCTCAACGGGAACATCAACCTGCTCAGCCATGGGACCAGCGCTCGGTGAGTTGTCCGTACCTACCAGCGACACATTTTACAGCAATGAATGTGTTGTTACAATGTCAGAACAAGTGTATTGCATGTGTTAGTATCCAATTTTCAGCCTTGCTAGCAACATGGCTTTCGCGGTGGCAATGCCAGTTGGTCAACTTTTGTCTGGACTGAATTATCTCAACAACTGTTTGCTGGATTGCCATGACATATTATATCATTACATATATGACATTTATGTTCCACGGACTGCCTGTAATGATCAGGAAAAAAACTGACATTCCTATCAACCTCAGCTCCATTTAGTGTTTAGTGTTAATAAGCAAATATTAGCATGCTAACAGGCTAAACTAAGATGGTGAACTTGGTCAACATCCTACCTGCTAATAATCAGCTTGTTAGCATTGTCGCTTCAAGCATGTTAGCATGTTGACATTAGCGTCTTGCTCAAAGTACCGCTATAGTGAAGCCTCACAGAGATGCTAGCACGACAGTAGACTCTTGTTGATGTATCCATTTTAGTTCTCAGTCAGTATTAATGTAACTTTGGTTTGGTTTAATTCCAGACTGACGCCGCTGCGCTACGACCAGAGAGACCGCATCACGCACCTCGGCGAGTTGCAGTACAGCGTGGATGACGACGGCTTCCTCCGCCAGCGGGCCAACGACCTGTTTGACTACAACTCCAACGGCCTGCTGACCCGCGTCTTCAACCGAGTGACTGAGCGCGCCGTATGGTATCGCTACGACGGGCTGGGCCGGCGCGTGGCCACCAAAAGCAGCCAGGGCGAACAGCTGCAGTTCTTTTATGCCGACCTGTCGCACCCCACCAGGGTCAGCCACTTGTACAACCACAGCAGCAATCTGATCACATCGCTGTACTACGACCTGCAGGGCCACCTCATCGCTATGGAGCTGAGCAGTGGGGAGGAGTACTACGTCGCCTGCGACAGCGTGGGGACCCCAAGGGCCGTTTTCTCAAGCAAGGGGCGGCTGGTTAAAGAGATCCTCTACACCCCCTACGGCGAGGTCTACCAGGACACCAACCCCGACTTTCAGCTCGTCATCGGCTTCCACGGAGGCTTGTACGATCCTCTCACTCGGCTTATCCATTTGGGCAGGCGGGATTACGACACGCTGGCCGGCCGATGGACTTCACCCAATCACGAACTGTGGGGGGAGTTGAGCAAGGAGCCGAAGCCGTTCAACGTGTACGCCTTCAAGAACAACTGCCCAGTTGGCCGAGTGGAGGAGGTGACAGAGTTTACTACGGGTGAGCCTCACGCATGCACACACTCACACGAGCTGCCACATTACAGCTCTCACACAGACACAGGCAGGTATTTCTCTCTGCAGAACCTACTCCTACACATAACCACACATACATATGCACACACACACACACACACACACACACACACACGGGGGAAACATCTGCCATAAAGAGTGAGCGAATGGAGCACTCAGCTAACCACAGGTGAGCTGCATGGCAGAAAGAAATGATGTGACAGTCAATGTACTGGCAACAGAAAGGACAGCCATGCCTCTGATCAACTTGTTTTTTTAACGCAGGCTGTTATGTTTTGCTCCCTCTGTCTGTCAAGAACATACTGTTTCCCCAAGAGACCAAACAGAAACGGAGGCGAGGGAAAGAGATGGAATAGGAGAGCAGGAGAATGAATATAGGATGTCGCTGTGTCCCTCTGGTTAATGGAACATTCATTTGGCCTGTCACGTTTCCCTGCAGCAGGATTGTTTATTACAGAATTTGTTTGTCAGGGAAACACCAGCCGAACCGTCTCTGCCCCGTATTATGCTCATATATTGTGTGATTTCCTGTACAAGGTGTTGTTTGCCCGACCTTATGACTTTTTGTTTGCTTCACGGTATACACGTTATATTCTAACTTTCTCCCGCCGTGCAATTTTCTCTCTTTCTTTGTGCGTCTCTCTCCGTGCGTGTTTGTGTCCAGACATTGGTAGCTGGTTGCAGCTATTTGGTTTCCAGCTTCATAATGTCGTCCCAGGCTTCCCGAAGCCTGAAGTGGGCCGAATGGAGCAAACATACGAACTGATGAAGACCCAGACCAAGACACAGGACTGGGACTCCAGCAAGGTGAGCTTCCCACCACGACAAACCCCAGTCGCTGCAAGGCTCTAATTATTCTAACTGTGTGAGCCTCTAATAGTAGTTTGGTTATCCCTTGGTATATGCCAGTTACATCTAAAATGTCTTTTAGTCATTTTAGCCCTCTCTTTTCTCTTTCTGTACAACATTTTAATGTTGTATGACTCATTATGGCTGGAATCAACAGCCCGTTTCAATATCAGTATGAGTGCTGAAATGAATAAGTTGACCAAACAATTAGTCAATACAAAAATCTACAATTATAATGAATCCATTGTCATTTAAGTCCCTTGAGTCAAATATTAACTGGTTCCAGCTTCTTAAATGTGAAGATTTGTTGCTTCTATCTGTTTCATATCATTGTAAATTGAATTCCTTCGAGGATTAGACTGTTGGTCAATTAAATGAAAAGACTCTTGTCAGATTAATCCATTATGAAAATGGTCGTTAGTTAATATCCTATGAACATCCCAACATGAGTAATTTAGGTGAAATAAATGAATGTTCAATGAATTCATAACAATACACCCGTTAAGCATTACAGATATGAAAAACAATAACTCAATGAATCAAATTCTGTTATTTTGTCATCTTTTAACTAATTTGCTTGACTTTATTAATCTGGTTAATTTATTCAATTTAACAGTATTATAATTCCATCACAGTACGGCTGCAAAGAATACTATGGAAGCCCATTTAAACCAGTAGAAGAAGAAAAAATAAGATGAAATCTTAGCCCTGTGATGGAGAAAAAAAAGGATCCTGTAAGGCATCATAATGACTTAGTATCTCAAAATAATAACTTTTTATCTCAACATACTGAGAAACGTTCACAAAATAATGACTTTTGAGATACAATATTTCATCATTGCAGGTATTGTTTGACGACAGAAGTTTTGATACCACTTGGTACTTGGTACTTTAGGATAATACCTTAAAGGTATCGAGTACAGATACCCAGCCCTAGATGTCAGGAAAGTATAAGTCTGACTCTGGATGTCGACTGTAGGTGTCAGCCTGCCATTGGCTGCATGTTTCTCACAACATTCTTCTACTATCTGCGCTGCCGTCTCTTTCGCTGCATCCTGTGCTTCGCGCCATCAAAGACGACTGTGATAGGTTCAAAAAAACACAAACAAGCCAAATCATTTCCTTCCCTTTTAAAGCAGAATGATAACATCACCAGCGCTGTGTGAACTAGGAATTAATTATCTTAATTATGGCTATGTTCCACTCAGGTTTGCTTCTTTCACAGCAGACAGTTTGACTTTTTGTAATAGGAAAAGCACAGTTGTTACAAATAACATTATTATGGCTCCGTTCAAGTGTCTATACCATGACAGTGTGACAGCACGCACAATACCAGGACCTTGAAGCTGGAACAGCTGAAAGGAATGCAGCTGTCATTCATTCTATTATTCACAGCCGTGGTACAAGTCAAATGTCTTCTGTGAAAAAAGAGCCATTGTGCATGCGTCCAGGACACTATTGAAACACACAAATGGTACAGAGGCATCATTAAAGTGCTTTTCCTGTTACAATTCAAAGTGTCTGTTGTGGAAGAATCTGCTCTCACGGATGACACATTATCTAAGTGCGTTCAAACCTCTGTGATATCTTTTTGTTAACCAGTTGAACGTGTTTTCCCAGGTGGTTTTGGGGATCCAGTGTGAGCTGCGCAGACAGCTGAGGAGTTTCATCTCCCTGGAGAGGCTCCCGCTGGTGTCGGAGCCCGTGGGCTCAGCTTGCCACCGGCCGGCGCGCCCCCCTCCCTTCGGCTCCCGGCCGTCTCTCCTCGGCCCCAGCATCCGGTTCGCCGTCTCCCACGGCCGCGTCAGCGCCGAGGTCATCGGCGTAGCCAGCGAAGACAGCCGCCGCGTGGCAGCCATCCTGAACGGCGCCGTCCACCTGAGCGGGCTGAGCTTCACCGTGCACGGCTGCGACACCCACCACTTCCTCCAGTCCCGGCCGATCGAGGAGGACCTCGGGCTGGGGCTCGGAGTCGGGGGCCGCGTCCTGGAGAGCGGGGTGAACGTCAGCGTGTCTCAGATGAGCGCCACGGTGAACGGCAGGACTCGACGATTCGCCGACATCACCCTCCAGCAGGGGGCGCTGTGCCTGTGCGTGCGCTACGGCGGGAGCGAGGAGGAGGAGAGGGCGCGGGTGAGGGAGGAGGCGAGAAAGAGAGCGGTGGAGGGGGCGTGGGAGAAGGAGAGGAAGAGGGTGGATTTAGGGGACGTGGGGAGCCGGCCGTGGAGCGAGGCGGAGAAGCAGCAGCTGCTGTCCGGAGGACTGGTTCAGGGTTACGACGGCTACTACTCCCTGCCTATAGAGCAGCAGCCGGAGCTGTCCGACTGCCCCTCCAACATCCACTTCATGACTCTAAGCGAGGTGGGGGGCAGGTAACAGAGACACGTGAGCAGCCCCCCACCCCACCAAAGACTGCCTGTTTCTACTCTACTCTGATTTGTTCTACTGTTTCTATACTGTATCAAAAAAAAAAGAAGAAGAAGAAGAAGAAGACGACAAAGAAGAAGAAGAGAGATTGGGGGAAAAAATGATTTCCAAATGCCTTTAATTGTGACAAAATGATGGTATTTTATTATTATCGTCCAGTTCTCCAATTTCTAACAGTGGCACAAGCAGTGTGGTTTGGCTGTGGCTTTGCTTTTTGTATCCTGACTGGCCTGGGACCGACCGACCGACCGACTGACCGACCGACTGACTGTCGAACTGATGGACTGACCGTCTGTCATTTGCTGTTTCAACACTGTTCTTCATTTTGGATTCACTGAACTGTAGAGACGAAGACTTTAGGATTGCCAGTGAATAATCCTCTTCATGACTCAAAATCAAGAGCTCTCCGGTTGCCATTTGAGTTCCTCCATTGGTTTACCTCGAATATACTATCGTTTACATATTGTGTAAGAGAGGCCTTGTCAACTCTGGCACTCCCCTTTAGAGAAGGAAACCTCTCCGGGTTTCCTGCCTCTGGTGTGCTCCAACAGTAGTTTGTATGAGTGTGTATACTAAGATCAAGAATGTACATAGCCAGTGCTTTCACACTGAAAAAAGTGCTCAACTGGAAATTCTGTTGTTCATAAGTAAGTGTCAGTATTGTTAATCAATAGAAAAACAGTTACATTTTTGCAAAGAATTATACATGGCTATAGTAAATATTCTCGCTGAAAAATCTGACTTTATTGGGTTACAATGCTGATTAAAGTTATTATGTGTGAATTACCAGATTGCTCGCTGAGATTTCATCGGTATTGTTGCTTATTTCTCTCTCCGTCTGCTCGCTCGCTCTCTCCCTCCCTCTCTCTCCCTCCCTACTTCTCTCTCTCTCCCTCCCTCCCTCTCTCTCTGGCATCTTCTCCGTCTCTGCGCCTTCCCTCCACACATTTTTCATGCGCTCTTTGTTCTTGTTTCTGGGAGTTTGTAACTTTCAAATCTGTGCTGTCATTATCACCCATCATTATGGCTCAAACCGAGATATGCATGAGAAACCTGTGTCTGTCAGAAGAGGAGAAGAAGAAGAAGAAGAAGAAGAAGAAGAAGAAGAAGAAGAAGAAGAAGAAGAAGAAGAAGAAGAAGAAGGAGGAGGAGAGAGAGAGAGCGAAGAAGAAGAAGAAGAAAAAAAGCACAGAGGAAGGGAAAAAGAAATGTGACAGCTGAGGCTCAGTGAGTGGGTGGTGAGTGCAGAAGGGGCAGGACCTGGAGTTGGCTGTGCTGTTCTCTACAGCTTGTCTCCTCTCATTAGGAAATGCCAATCAGACTACATGTGAACTACTTCCAAGCCCCCCCCCCCCTCCCTCCCTCCCTCTCTCTCCCCCCGAAAAAAAAAAAAGTTTTAAAAGAAGGAGAGGAGTTTGTTTGTTTTTCTTCTTTTTTCTTTTTTTTTTAATCGAGCTACCACTAATCCACCTCCCCGTCCGTCTGCCTATCCCCCACTCACCACCCTCCCACAGTCACTCCACCATCTGCCCACCATTAATTGTTTGTGTTTCTCTCCTGGGCTGCGGATGACAAAGCCGCACAATGCATATGTTCTGACTGCGAGCAGGTGATATACGTTCCTGACTAGCACTTTGCTGATCGGCCGCGATGCACCTTCCCTTCGAAACCATATGCTCCGCTAGATACTGTCCAACCTCGTCTCGGCGGTGGAAAGATGGAGGGTCCGGTTGCTAGGAGACCGCTGCACTGAAGAATTGTCTGGGCTGAATGGATGCTCTCGCTCTCATTTTTTTCATGAGGATCCAGTAATGTCAATCAGATGAATGACAGATCCCCCCCCCTTCCCCCCCCACTCTCAAGCAGTCAGCATTCTCTCCTCGGAAATCAGTACTTCAATATGTCAAATTGAATTTTGGCTCCACATTATATGTCAGATGGAGGGCTCTGGTGTGTGTGTCTGTGTATGCGTGACCCCATTTAAAAGAGTTTATTTCAACCAATATCATTTATTTCCTTTGCCATTCACACAACTGAATTGCATTAAGAAAACAGAGCGCAGTATTTGTTGTCAGCTTACGTATGCAGAGATGGATATTAATGTTTCAGCAGTTGAATATTTTACATCACATCCCTGAAAGTTAAGAGGCTTTTTCTGTGCCGCATATGCAGAGGGGGGGAACAAAAAAAAAGAACAGAGATGCTGGAAGGTTGCTGAGATCTGAGTCACAGCTACAGCTTAAATGACTAGATTTAACTAACAGGAGCTGATTAATTGGAAGAAAAAGAACAACATTCACTTCACACATACACAGCCTGCAAAATGCAACATGCAAAGAGTTGTTTTGGTTTATAACTAGGTCAATACAGTGAGCTCAGGGTTTACCCCTAACCAAAAGCTTGCCGCACCTCCTTGTTCCTGTTTTTGGGTCCCTTAGCAGCATGAGGCGGCCGCTGCTGGAGGTAAGCGTCGTGCCTGCCGTGTGTCGGTGACAGGCTATTACCGGGCGTCGGGGGCTCTGTGTGCATCTCTGCCCGCGTCTGAGCTGTGACAGGGTAGAGAAGCGCTATGGCAATGCCTTGTCCCGGCTTCTTGAAGGCTGCTATCAAGTTCCTGATTTGCCGGAAATATCGTTTCTGCACACCAGGAGTGGTCTGAAACACAAGAGGGGGGAGGGGGGGGTCAGAGGAGAATACAGCTTCTCCGTCTTCAGCTCCGCATCAAATCCCACGGGGAAATGAAGAGGACAGGACGGGGACCGGCTTGAAATGAGCTCTCACGGATTCACCTTATAACAGACATCAGATACGCTGAAGGTAGAGGCAGAAACTTCAGTGCATTGTGGGCAGGGAATCACGCCAATTATATTTTCATCTCTCCGGTCCACTGATCCACACTGAGCCCGCGTTTAAGGCAATAAAAGGTATCAATAAATAGGATGATGCAAAAGGAAATTTAATCTGTAATTGCTCTAAAGAAACTACAGTAGAAGGATGAAATATATACTCGAGGGGTTTAAAAGCTAAATTAGGATTTGTTCTCCCTGAAAGTATTCACTCCCCTCGGCTTTTAAAAAAAAATATATATATATATATATATATATATGTGTGTGTGTGTATTGTTAGACAACCAAATGTGTTTATTATCAGATTTATGTGTGACATTTAAGATGCTTTAAGTGTCCCAACAGTATCTCAACAGCTTTACTCGTGACTGAAGAAAACTGAAATAAACAGAGAGATCATTTTTAGAAATGATATAAAAACAAAGCAAAGCAAAGTTATTTAGAGTTCATCTTCCAATGCAACAGCAATTTTTTGTGACTTTTTTTCATCTGGATCAAGGATCTCTCAGATCCTTCTTCATTGCAGTAACCCTCGTGAACTTTGCCTACAGCTGTCAGTTTAACATTACCAAACTATGAAGCATTATTAGTGTTTGTATTATAATTTAGTTAAGTAAGGACTTTCACAAAAAACACTTTGTTTTCATTCTGTGCAATCAATGAATGGTGAGGAAAAAAAAGATTCTTTTAAATCCATTTTGGAAATCATTCAATCAAACGTAGAAAGAAAGGTTTTTCCACGGCGAAGCACTTTGGATGTTTCTGTCTCCGGCCACAAGTTTTACCTCTGTTCCCCGGAATATTTCATTAAAGTGATTGATATTGCGCATGAATAATGTAAACTGTTACTGATCTTGTGGTGGCTGTTGGCTTGACGCTGTCAGTAGAAGGGAGCGAGGGCCAAATGTAGTTACAACAGCATCCAGCTTCAGTTGTCAGTGCGAGACACAGACTTCAGATGTCTCCATACGTTCACTTCTCTGTGTGTTTGCCAGCCCTCAGTGCTGCGGTACATATCCCATCAGAAAAGCTGTCAAATGCAATTCTACGTTTTCCATCTCTGGAGTATATGTTGATGCTGTGGAGTCTTAAATCTAGTGGTGTGTGTGTGTGTGTGTGTGTGTGTGTGTGTGTGTGTATGCGTGCGTGCGTGCGTGTGTGTGTGTGGGCGAGGGGGGGAGGGGGGGGGGGTATATCACAGGGTGTTATTGCGAAAGGAAAATAACCCATTTCTCAGCGCTGTCGTTCTTGAAGAAAAATGAAGAAAAAAAAGAAAAGAAAACATGTTTGCCTCAAATTCATAGCTTGCTAAATTAGGCTGTCACCAAAAACAACCTCTAGAACTAATCAACACCAGCCAAAGTGAGGTGGGTGTGCAGCAATATTGCTGTTCCTGTAAAGTTTTTAGGGCGCGCGAAGAGTCTGCAAAGAACAAGAACAAGAAATGCAACGATAAAATGTCTCACTTCAGCGGCCCACGAGCTGGAGTCGTCCTGGTGGAGTCTGTATGTGTAGACGAAGCCCTTGCACCTGCACACACAGAAACAGCTTTGACCCTTGGCTCGTCTTTCAGTTTAATGAAATACATATTTGCCCCAGCAGTCATTATTATCATCATCATCATTGCTCCCGGGAGGCTCGCATGTCGCACTTAATAAAAGGCCACCGTATTTTGGGGGTTTTCAGTAGAATACTTCAGTTTATGCCTCTGTGTGCTTTCATTTATCTCAGACGTGAGGGGATCAATAACCTCTATAATAGCCGAAAATAGGATTATGTGTCGATGTGATTACCGAGGTCTGACATCAGAAGCGGAGATACTTCCCAATTTGTTTTTGTACTCACAGCACACACAGGCAGTAGACGCCCGCCACAGAGTCACTGTTGCGGATGAGGTAGCACCCGTCCCGCCCGTCCTGGCCCAGCCGCCTCTCCCCCTCCTCCTTGCCGATGGGTCCGTGGTAGACGGGCAGGTTCTCCATCACGGCTCCTCTCCAAGTTTTACTTTTTGCTCGGCTCCCGAGTGCCTCCTCTCCCCTCCTTTCCTTTCCCTCCTTCTCATACGCCTTCAGTGTTTCACTGCAGGCAATCCTTTTGGTGTTCACTGTGAATCCTCTCGACTGGGAGCGCAGGTAAGGCAGCTGTCCAGCCTCTCATTTGATATTTGGTTCTCTCCGTTTCAAATGTCTGTCTGGGAGCCCGAGCTTTGGCAAACCAGCATTCTGATTTTCTGCTCCTCTTACCCAGACTGATAGCAGCGCTCTCTAACCTCTCTAACCTTTATGCTCAGCCTTCCTCTTCCACTACAAGACACACACACACACACACACACACACATGTGCACACCAGCATACGTAACGTGGGTTTGTGTATATCTCAGGAAATGATTTCATTTTTCGACAGGAAATAACTTCAAAAGATTGTAACTGAATATTTCCACAAAACAATAGAAAGCACAAGAGAGGGATGAAAAAAAGAAGCAATATTTATCTTTTCACACTGGAAAATGTAAATTGTGCTTATGCGGTGACTGTTTCCAGCTAATTTACATAGAGGCCCCGCTTTGTTTTCTATTAACAGAAGTTTGCTTGCTCTTTTTTTTCTTTGTTTCCGCCACAGCGATGCCAATATTATTAGAGGAACCACTACTAAGGTGTCAGTTACTTTACAGTAAGTTCATGTACTATCTATCATCTATATAGATTTAGTTTACAATTTCTTCTGATGCTTGTTTTATTTTGTGAAATATTGGATAATTTGACCAGTTTGATCCTCAAACTGTTATTCAAATGTAACATCTAAAACATGAAGAGGAGGCCCCACGAGGCATTGCGTTTTTATAAGAGGTCACTGTTCCCCACATAGATGTAGCAGAATACACAATTTACCTCTTGAGATGTTCTGGAGTAGAAGAAGGAAGTACTAATTTACAGAAAATGATCAGTAATTCTTCTTATTTCTCGACTTAGACTTACACAGGAATACACAGGAAGCAAAATATGTACTGCCTGTTCATATTGTTAAATGTCGACGTGTTAAATTGATGCGAAAGCTATATGTATTATGGCAACCAAGCAAAACGCTTAGCCTGCTGTTTCAAAATGTGTTCCCCGTACCTCTCAGCTTACATCACACATCCACAGTCACAACACATGTTCTCAGTCACATGTCACTGAACTGTCTTCTTCAAGACGTGTGTCAAGGACACTCACACCTGCTCGGTAGAACAGGATTGGCTAACGAAGCTGTGCGCAGCAACATACTGCGGAGCTGCGACAAACTCATCCAGCAATCTGTCCAGTCAGTGGGAAAGTTCTGTTGTGTCAAATTAAAGATGGGTGATTAAAATATTGAATGTTTGCAGCCGTTCCCGAGATGAGAGCGCGGCGTCTGCTGTTATAAGCTCATCGGCCATGTTGAGATGTATATTCTTCTCGATGCTCTTCATTCATTGTCATGACTACATCGAGTCCTTCAGGCCACTGCTCTCGCCGAGGATCCCTCAGAAAGACAAACTGTATGATTGTACCATTCAGTGCATTCTATGAGCTGGTAGCTCTCTTTAAATGCAGCATTTGTTGAAGATTTCTGTTTTTATACATTCAGAACAGTACACTACATGAGTCATCAGTCTGTGTCAGAGCCATCTTTCCCCTCGGCTCAGAAAGATCATGAGCGGTGGGACTTTGGGGCTCTGTCTGGGTAAGCAGCCAGTGGCATCTTAGGCGTTGCTTTTACAGCACTTTGGCGCCATCCAGTGGCAAATTTTGCAAGATTATTGAGGGATTATGAACCGCAAGTAGAGTAAAGTATAGACTGGGTGCCTTTTTCTTCCCCTTTTTGGTGGCTTATTATTCTGTGAAAACATTCAGGCTATTTTAGTCATGAGTCTAGAATAGAAGAATGCAAAAAGACTTCACCATTTAGACTCCAGCAAAAACATTTCTAGCATTTACCGCTCAACATTCCAGTGTATAATAGTCTTCACCAGTGCAAAACTAAATGAAACCATACTCCCTCGGCACCCGGCTCACAGAGACGCAGGCCAGGGTCAATGCACAATGCAGTGGAGCTATACTGCACACAAATAGCAGACAGAGATAAATCATTGATTAGCCGGCTGCTCCCTCGAACCAACTCGACTGGCCAGACCGGAATGTATCATAAGGACATTAGTATGAGATTATGATATCTGGCCTTGATATGTATGGTATCCATGTGAGAGGCATTCTGGGAGGTGGGGGGGGGGGACTGACTGTCCATCTGCCCGGCCGACTGTAATCCCAGCACTCTCATTCCCATGTGGGGGGGTGGGAAGGGAGGGGGGCGGGGGACGGGGGGGGGGGGGGCTCTGGAGTCACAGCTGTTCGAGGGTGAGATTGTGAAAAGGAAAGTAAAAATCATTGACAGAATCAGTTTCACAAAATCGCTGTATGTGTGGTATTGGACTGAAACGAATCAGACGATCTCCCATTTCAGTAAAAGAACAGAAATCCAACAAAGAAGTGGCATCTTTAGTGAAATATTGTTCACTTTATTTATCATTCTTATTTATAATCAAAGAAATGCAGTCATTTTAATTTTCCTAAACTGTCTTTAAACAGAATAATACAGTAAAAATGTTACAAGTTATATGATTACACATATGATGTATTGATCCCAAAACATTTATGACTGGTTAATAATTATCCACATACATCTGTATTTCATAATGTTCTGCCCCTACAAAACAAAAATGCAGTAATAAAACATTCGGTTCAAAATGGAGATACCATATTAAACATTGTAATGCCACAGAAGTGTATAATTTCTGAGAAAGCAAAACTACAAAACCGAGCTTCAATTGAAGCCAGCTGTTGAGATAGCCACAGCTAGCCTTAGGGAAAGCTAGAAAAACTCTTTCTATCATCATCCAACATCTTTGTGATCAAGTGTATCATACCATATAAATGAGGCCGAAGCTAAATCCAACAATTACAAAGAAAGAAAGAAAGAAAGTAACAGCTCGTACAGGTTTCTTTTCCTGTGACCTTAATGCCACCACTTCTGTCCACCAGCTACCTGCTGGCTGTCTGTGCGTCTGCTTGGTGCTGAGCGGGTTGTGTACAGTGGATTATTTAAACGTATTGGCTGAATACAGCTGAAGATGAAATGTATAACGTATCTGTCTGTTACGCCGTTCGGCTTCCAGCCCATAAAAATAGATTTAAACCTCTCAGCTTCATCTTGTGTAATAACTTTGTTTCTGTCTCCGCTGGGCGGCATTGGGCTCTGTTGGAATTTCAGTCAGTCATAGTTACAGCTCTCACACATCCATGCTTAGTGTGGAGTTCAGCAGTGACGTTGGCATCACTCTGGAGTGTGAAGCCATGCGGAGGGGAAGGGGAAGGGGAAGCCTGCCCTCCAGGGGCCGGGTTAGACGGGGCCGGAGGGCTCCACAATCGCCAGGTCTTTCAGGTCACTGAGTTTTCGAGAGAAGGAGCTCAGCCTGGTGCTGAAGGAGCCCCTCTTCTGGCTGTGATCCTCCCCATGGGCCTTCAGACAAGCCCACAGGCCTTTGCACAGGCCCCCGAGACGGCCCCGAAAGTGGTTGCCGATGAAGCAGTAGAGCACCGGGTTGATGGCGGAGTTGGAGAACCCCAGGCAGAGGGTCAGCGGTGTGAGGTTGTGGATGGTCCAGTTCACCCAGCAGCCGCCCACCCAGCCGCCGCTCTGCAGCACGTCCAAGAAGGTTACGCAGTGGAAGGGGAACCAGCAGATGAAGAAGGCCAGGACCACAGCGGCTACTGTCCACAACACCCGCTCAAGCCCCCTGCTCTCCAGGGGCCTGCCCCCGCTGGAGCCGGGGCACTCACAGGGGGTCGGAGGTCTCTCTGTTTTACTGCTCTCCTTGGACTCGGGTGATTTAAAAGACGGCATGCCGCGGGAGTGCATTCTTACCAGTCCTGTGTCAGCCAACAAATGTCTCCCAATAGCACCGTAACAACAAGAGATGACAAACAGTGGCAGCAGGAAGGCCAGAGCAATCTTCATCCAGGCCAGGGTCAGATACCAGATAGGATCAGGATAGATAATCCCACAGGCCTCCACGCCAAGCTCCTCCAGGAAGGAAGTGTCCCGCAGATACAAGTTGGGGGCCGAGCAAGCACACGCCAGCACCCACACCAGGATGCACGTGAGCCGGGCGCGCTTGGGGTATCGCGCACTCTGGGAGCGGAGCGGACGCACGATGGCCAGGTAGCGGTCGATGCTCATGCATGTGATGAAGAAGATGGACGCGTAGAGGTTGAGGTGGAGGAGAGCCCCGCAGACTTTGCAGGCGAGCTGGCCAAAGGGCCAGTTGTAGCCCCGGGAGTAGTAGACGGCCCACAGCGGGAGGGACAGCAGGAACAGCAGGTCCGACACACACAGGTTCAGCATGAAAGTGTTGGCTACGGTTCTCCTGGAGGCACTGGCATGGGCCAACACCCACACTGCCAGGGCGTTGGCGACGGTTCCCAACACGCAGATGATGCTGTAGATGGCGGGGATGACCGTGGTCATGGGCACAGGAGGCCAGCCTGGGCAGGGGGGAGCAGAGGGGGCGAGGGAGGTATTCAGATAGATCTCTGTCGTTGAATAGGGGGAGGAGGTGGAGTTGAAAAGGGAGAGGTCACTTGGAATTGCCATTATGGGACAAGACGTACCCTTGCGTCACACGATTTCACTTCCCCCCTTTCAGTTTTCCAAGGTCAGCTGGAAATAAACACAAAGCAGAGGACATTCAAACTTCAGCTGCCTTTTATGGACACGGTAAAACACAGTAATCTTTAGTTGGCTGCGGTGTTTATTTGCTGTCCGTCTTGATAACTAATCGCAGCAAAAAAAATACATTACATCATTCCTGAAGTCGGGCAGTAATGAAATGAAATGAAATACATATGAAGGGGCTGTAATAATCTGGCTGCTCCAGCGGTTCCTTAGAAACATCTATTTTGTATTAATGACTGAAATAAGTTTTTGGTGCATTAATGAAAAAGTGTCAACTTAATTTTAGATTTAACAGATTTACAGGATTCTTAAATCACTGAAACTGATCCTATCATGGGCCGGTGCACCAGCGGAGTGCATTATTAATAACAGAAACAACAACTAATTGGATTTAAAGCAGGCAATCGGTTAGATAAGTGAAATGACTTCTTCGACTAACAATTTTTCAATAAAAAGAACTGGTAATTATGTTAAGACAGTTGAATTAGTGAAAGAAACTTTAAGATGAGGATTAATTCAAATTTAAAATGAGGTGTTATCCAGTCGAAGCAGACTCAGTATGTGATTTCTAACTCTTTAAAGAATGAATCTTACCTGTGAGTGATTGAGCCTCCAGTCCAAGCAGTCAAGCAGTTTTCAATGCTTCTTTTGGCTAAAGTCCATGTCTTGACAAATACTCCTCGACCCCTCTAAGAGAAATCTGCACAACTGAGTACCCCGGACCATATCATGCCTCTGTGTTTGTGTGTGTGTGTGTGTGAGTCTGCATGTGTGTGTATGTGTGTGTATGTGTGTGTGTGTGTGTGTGTGTGTGTGTGTGGAGAAAACAGACAGAAGGCTCTGAGAAACCAGATGAGGTTCGGGGTCTTATAGCCCCCAAGAGCCACATGATGGTTGCACAACAGGGAAGTTGCCTACACGTCCCACCTTCATCACAACCAAGAGGCTGGACTGTACCTGGACACAAGCCAGCCTGCCGAGACAGAGAGAATAGGAGGAACATGCTCTCTCTCTCTCGTTGTATTTAATTTGATCCCTCCTTTTTTCCCTCCCTCCCAGAGTCCACCAGAAAAGGCCAAAACTAAGAAAATCAAGTCAAGATGTGTGTTTGAGCAATAGCTGCGTCTCCAGTGACTGCGAACACAAAAAACAAAACATGTGTCATACCTGACCGTAACTATTAGGACACCAGTGTGTTTGAGGCGTCCAACTTAAAGCCATAGCTGTCCCCGCTGGGACCTCTGACCAGAGGAATGGAGGCCGTGTGTTAATTAGCAGAGCCTCGCACTTTGTGTCATATTCGTCCTGTCAGCGGTCAGATAAGCCATGGGAAATATTTACTCTGTCTCAGCGGAAGTCAAGCCAGCCACTGGGGCAGAGAGAGAGAGAGGGAGAGAGGGGAGGCACAGTGTGGAAGATGAATGAGGAGGAGGACGAGCAGATACTGCAGGGAGTGAACAAGGAGATGAGAAGGAAAGAGGGGGAGGAGGTGGAGGGAAAGAAGGAGAGAAAACGGAGATTCCCTCCAGTGGTTTTTCATTAGAGCCTCTGGTAAAAGTTAATGAGGGATGCTCGCAAAGCTCTGAGACTGATTACATCACAGCTCCTTTGATCAACGGTGTGAGCGTGCATCTTTCCCCCGTCTGTGCATGTGCGCGTACACGTGCACGTGGGCACTTTTGCTTGAGTAGTTGTGCAGCTGAATGTGCTTAATCTCAGCCGGGCACACACGCATCGGCGCAATGTGCTCGCCTCTGTTTACATGGGTGTTGAGACGTGTGTGTGTGAGTGTGTGTGTGTGCGCGCACTCTGCTCCATTGAGTATCTATCAGGATCTGACATGTTCTAATAGCCGTGGGAAAGTGAGGATGACGGATGAAGGCAAGACAGAAAGCAGCAGATTTCGAAGGCCGCAAATGAAGACCTTCGTGGAGGATATGAGAAATTTGGAATTCGCTGTATGGGACGAAGTGTTCAAATGTGATGGGTAGGCTTTCCAAATCGGAAACTTCATAATGCGGTGTGCTTCCACTGGCATGCTGGGTATTCACAGTTGTTCCTCTCACACATACATGCACACACAGAGAAGCCAAAGGCCCTTACACAACTAAAGACTGAAATTGATGGCGTCATGCTGGCCAACAGAAATAGAAGATGACAGAAAAAAGACAGAAGAAGAAATGTCTCTGCCTCTCCTCAGTTCCTCTTGTGGAAATAACTGAGTGCATTTAATAAAGCACTGCAGCCTACTGTAATTTTGAGGCACTTACTTTTTCTGAAATATTAGACCCCTCCACTTTTTATAGTCCAAAAACTAACATTATATAAAATAACAAGAAGAAGTCATTTTGAGGCATAATGACAAGGGAGGAGCTGTAACAACTTTTTGACATGTGGACATGTGGCATTGTACAGGTTGCATTGCCCCGTTTATGGTAGTTTAACATGTAAAAGGAACTGGATATAATCTATAGCTATAATCTATACAAATATACTTTTTCTTTGACATACTATACAATTAATTTTTTATCACTTTTTTCAACATGAGCTTTTTATGATTTGTTTTGACAAACTATAATATGCCTTTTAATGACTCCTTTTAAATATACAATACTTTATAATAAATATTTTTTATTTACATATAATACTGTACTCGACATACTATATTATGCCTTTTTAATTCCTTTTTTTCGACAAACTAAACTATGGCACACTATACTATGATTTTTTTGGCACACTATAAGATTACTTATTTGTATGTTTTTAGGCACGCTATACTATGACTTTCTTCGACATGCTATAATATGACTCGACGTACAATGCAATAACATTTTCTTTTTTTAACATATGCCTTTTTAATTACTTTTTTCAACATACTATGCTATGACTTTACAATAATTTTTTGACATGGTATTCTATGACCTTTTCATGATATTTTTCGACACGCTTTACTATGATTTTTTCCACATAGTATACCATTACTTTCTCATGGCTTTTTTTCAACCTACTATACAATGACTTTTTTAGACAGACTATTCAATACATTTTTCAACATACCATTATATGCCTTTACAATGACTTTTTTCAACATACGACTTATTTAATGATTTTTTTGACATGCTATGGCTTGAAAGCCACAGCAAAAAGAGGGAGAAAACACTGTGTAGCTGCAACAGAAAATAACATTTAATTTACAATAGAACAAAACATAAAACATGAACATTCATACTATACTATGGCTCTTTTATGAATTTTCTTTATATAATATACTATCACTTTTTGTCATTTTTTTCCACCTACTATACTATGTTTTATTTAGGACTTTATTTTCAACATACTACACTATGACTTTTCAAGACTTTTTTCGACATACTGTTCAATCACTTTTTCATGATTTCTTTCGATAACTACATTATGACTTTTTTATGACTTTTCTCGGCAAACTATACCGTGCCATTTTCGGACTCTGTGTTTTAATTTTTCTTGACATACTATATTAGCATTTTATTATGACTTTTTAAGAAATAAAAACGGGCTACACTAGGACTATTCGGACATACCACACTATGGCTTTGTTATGGCTTTTTCAACATACTATATAACGATTATATCATTTGTAATGACAGATTATATTATGACATTTCAGTATCCTCTACTTGTCTTACAGCTCGTCTTGGAAGCAGCTGAGCTGCTTGGGATGAGCCTCCATGTTGCTCTCCAGTTGATCCTCCAGTGTTTCCTGGAGGACGGAGATGCAAAAAAACACATGACAGACATTCATTTCAAATATAAAAATCATGTAATTTAACTGTTCCAATTTCCAGCTCAAAATGTGACTACATTTATCTTTCTCGGTCATGTTAATTTACATCCAAATAAAAAGTTTATTTAAAAAATATTTAAATAAATAATAACAATTTAAATAAACTACATCTTACATTGTTATAATGTGATGTGTATATGTATATGTAATAAATAACTGTCTGTAATAAAATGAAATGAAATGACAATTTTGGGGGTTTTAAATTAAGGACTTGGGCCTGTTGGAGTGCAATTGTTTTTCAGCTCAGGTACCAGCAGTTTGGAAATCACTGGTCGATTCGATGAAACACAAAATAAATAAAGTGATCAGAATATTGAGTTGCATTCATTTCAGGCTGAACCATGTTGCTCACGTTCAAACCAACCATTTCTTTTATCTCATTTAATTTCCATTTATTTTGTTGTTAATAATCAGTCACTATGTTGTCCCCTGAGCGGTAGAAGATCTAATTGGAGAGGAGTGGATGTAACTTTGTTCTGATTGTTTTTTGTTTGTTTTGTTTTTTTGGTCTTTGGCATTCGCACACACTCAGAAACCTCCAACATGCGTAACTTTAGCGCAGCTGGCACAGCATGGGTACCTTAACTTACCATGTCTACCAACATGGCATGTTGTGTGTAATATGTTCCAGAATTATTTCAGCAATCACAATGCTCTAAATAAATGGGTTACAGACCAAACGGGCGTTTAATAATTAACTATAGAAACTATCAATACGTACTAATCTTGAAATCACTGAACAAACTGATATGCCATTACTAGCATATTTCTTCCTCCTTAAAGTCGATAATTCTGCCAAACAATTGCACCGTTACAGTATTCAAGCAGAAGGTCATGTGAGGCCACAACAGAAATAGGGGCATACTATGCTGTAAATTAATTCTGCTCTACAAGTTACATATGCAGAGATGAATTATTGTAACAAACCATATTTAGGCAAGAGAACATTTATCAACAGAATCATCAGCAAGGGAAACAAGCAATGACCATTTTCTCTTAAACCCTACGATCTTACACTAATTGTTAGTGTTGTGTTTATCGTCTACTGTTGACTCTATCCTGCCCATGTGCCATTATGTTTTTAACTCCTCATCGACAGGTGGCATCGATTTCCTCCGACAATAACAATAGGAAACCATAACAAAATCAATACAAAACACCATGTTCCCTCTCACAATAATCTCTAGTTTCTCCATCAATCGAGTGATTTTGACGGCTGGATTTAGAAATAAAACAAATCACAAAATGTGATTATGAAAAGCCTAATAAATAAATAGGTTAAGAGCACTCAACTGGCACAAAGTTTACATTCACCCTGCTTATTCACATTGTTTACTTAATACTCTTCATAACAATAAGAACATTAAACAAAGGCTGAAAATGCTGTTCATTCTGAATTTTCTTACCAAATCATTGTTGTATGTTATTATTTACTCAGACAACATTTTTGGCGAATGGAATCTGCATGTTTTGGGTTGTATAGAGTGCTGCAGGAATGTAAATGAGTTAGCAGTTTTTCCCTTCTGCTTCCTACAAGTCAATGGCTTCTTTAAAATGGGTTTTGGTTTGATGTCTGAGATAAGGTCTGCGGATAACACACGCTTAAGACTGTTGTTTGTTTACAGCCTAAAGTTAGCTCTTGACTTCTGCCTATTTCATTCACGCTTCAAAAATTATGAAAGTGAAGATTATCTTGCTGAACAAAGTGTGAAAGTATCAAAAATGTTGTTTGTCATGGAGCTTATTTTCTGTGATAATCCAAAATCCAATGGAAAAATCCCATTGGCTTTTGCTGGGGAAACCAGTGCGTTGCTAACTTCAAGGGAAGGCCAACAACAAAAATATGTCATCCCTGCAGCACTCTAGACTTCAGACAAGAAGTGGACAGAGTCGTTGTGACGTCACTCATTGGTTTGTGGACTTCGGCTGACCGTATTTGGACTGCGGAGGAGTGACGTAGCGACGCTGTATATGGTTCTTTAAGTGACCTGTCAATCATAAGGTAGCCCCATCCTAAAGCATACTCCATTAGGAGCCATTACAAATAATGCAATTTTAAGGCACTTCCGCATTGGCTTCACTTTTCTGAGCCGGAGTGGGCGGCACTGTAAAGCGTTTCTCCTCCACTGGGCGGGGTTTTCTCGGTTGGATACTGTTTCAAATCTAGCTGCTTGTTTCTACAATGTTGCCAACCCCATCTTTAAGTTTAGGACCAATTACTTGGAGAACTAATGAAATTACTGATCTCAGCTGCACTTACTAACCAATATTAGCATAGTGACAAAAGAATAGACGTGGAGTATGAAGTACACATTATCATTAGCTACTGTACTCAACATCAGCATGTTAACATTGTGACTGTGAGCGTGTTAGCACGCTGGTGTTAGCATGAGGTAGAGCCTAACAGAGCTGTATTTTAGTATTTTAAACGTGTTCTTATAACTACTTATTAACAACTACAACAGGTACAAACCTCCTTAATACAGTGGAAACATTACAGACATTCAAATGAAGAGATTGCATCGTCTATTAGCTACACATTCAGACTATCTTACTTTCACTTGTTTGCTTTTTTTTTTATCTCAGAGCGGCTCCGGTTTGACATTCTTTGACCGTTGTCAACAATTGGAGGGGCAATCTCACTTTATCCTATTTTCAGATAATCAATTCAGTTGGCATGCAGCACGCATGTAGATAAATCTTTCACTTTTTAAGAAATGTATTGCATTTTCAAAACACGTTCGGTAATTCTGCTGGAAATTTCAAAAGGTCCTCTCTTCTTTGGGTGTTCGATGCCCGAATAGAGGGATGAGTGATAAACAGTTTGAGCATGTGTGGGAGCGCGAGTTCGCCTGTGGGTGTTTGATGATCCAAAAGGCAGTGTCCGTACAGGCAGCAGATAAGGAGAGCAATGGAGCAGAGAGCATCAAACCTCAACTTACATCTCAACTTGTACTGGACATCAATCTCCCAGCCAATTATTTCTTCAGTTTTTGTTGGGTGGGGGTTTCTGGATTAAAAGCACAACACTTCTTTTTCCTTTCTTTCTTTTTGCTACTGGACTTTGTGAAAAGTTTCTTTCTCTTTCTTCTGCTCTCATTAACTAGATAAATAATTATTTATATCTGCGGATGTTGCTGCAACCAAAAGTTATACAGCACATCAGTTGTCTGCAAAACAACAAATGATTAGTTGATAGGTATGTGTGCATTGTGTGCACATACATGTCTCCGCTGAACAGAATGAGCTGCCAACATCAGACTTTATCTACATCGATGAGAAAAAAAGAGTGGAAACTGTTTGCACAAGACCAAGCGCACATACTGCGTACACTCACTGACCCATACAAATAAAGGAGAGGACGACTTGCACGAGTAAACATACACTGTATTCACAAACACCCTTAAATTGCTTACATAATTGTTGAGTTTATATTCTTTACTGATAAATGTGCTATGTGTTTATTTGACGGTGGAGGTCTCCCTCACAAGCCGGATCCTGGGAAGATAACAGGCCATGACCGTCCCAAAGTCCTCCGTGGAAAATACGGCTCATGGGGGTAAGAGGTTAAAGGTCAGGGTTGTGAGCCCTGCTTCCTCTCCGCAGGTCAAGAAAAATCTGAAAGCGCTCTGGACAACATGACAGAGTCCAGTCTAACATTTGTTTGTTCTCAGAACATAATCATAGCTGCTCTTGTGTGGGATGCAGTAAAGGAAGAGGGGCCCCATATGTGTAGGGGACCCTTGAGAGAGGCGAGATGGAGGCTATTTTTAGCGTCACATCTTGCCTCCAACACCGGCCCCTGAGCTTATGGCAACAAGATGTCCATGAGAGTAGAGAGAGTTGCACTGATTTTCAGCATTCCCACTCTCTCTCCGCTCTGTTCTATTCTGATCGGAGTCAATATGTTCCATGTGCTTCTGTTAATGCCGTTGCTGGATAATGAATGCAGGGCACAACTCGGTTCTGGAGTTGTTTCTGTTTGTTGTTTTTAATCAGAACATTTGGCAGTGCTTGTCTAAATAAAAAAAATTAAAAACCGCACAGTAACACCAGCCCACAAGTTCCTTGACCCCTCGCCTAAAAGCAGCAGCGCACACCGCAGCTCCGATGACACAGGACGCCTGGTTACCATGTGTTTTTCTCCCATGTATAACGGGAAGGAGGATGAGAAAGTATTGGCATCTTATTGATCCCTCTCTTAGTTTTTCCCCTTACGAACGTATGTGATAATGCTCGCACACCCACACACGAGAGTCCCAGGGGTCGTGACTCTGGTCAACCCCGAGCAGAGTTTATGAGGTCCAGGGAGCTCCGGTTCCTCCGAGGGTCAGTGAAGAAGCTATAAAGATGTAAACAGATAGTTTGGTCCTTCCTTACGAACGCTGCGCTCACAAAAATAAGCAGAAACATGTGGTGCGAAAAAAATGCTTTATAAGAAGCCTACACACCACATTCCCGGTGTTAAAGTAATCACTTGCTGCTTAAACCGAAAGAAGTTCCTCAACAGATTCACCAGAATAATTTTTATGATTAGTATTTGTCTATTTTTACTGTACGGGTGTGGTTTGACATTGAAATTTCAATGTCAGTGTCCCAGCTTTTGTTTCAGGAAACAATGACTGCATCCCTTTGGAGTCGGATTTACTAGCAGTTACACAATTTGTTCTTCACAGACCAAGGAAGCGATTCTCATTTAAATGTTTACAGCATGAGTCAGTTTCTGACTTTGTACAACTTGGTTCAACTAAGTTAATTGAATAAGTTGCAGCACAATATTTAACAAGACAGAGAGTCTATGCAACAGGCCCAGTGGTGTTTTGAGCTAAACACTAACAAACACGCTCACAATGCAAACGTGATGTTTTTGGCAGTGTTCACTATCTTAGTGTAGTAGTGGGATGCTAACATATGCTAATTAGCATTGCGTTTTTAAAGTATTTGGTTATAAAACATATTGATAATATATATATATATATATAAAAAAAAAAAAAAAAAATTAACATACAAAAATATTACCTTTTGAAATATATATCGAAAAGCTTTATGTGCAGTAGAATTTCACCAAAGACAAATCTGTGTGGACTGTTGATTTCAGATCAGTTAGCTACAGAGACACATGAATGGTTTCCCTGAAGATAAAAGGCTTTCTTCATGTGACTTAGGTGTGATTGAAGATGAAGTCAATCTCCTGTTCAGCGGCTTATTGTGTGATGGTTTTAGAACTACACTTTTACGTCCTTCATTTCTAATGAGGTTTTTGGAGGGGTTTGACAATCATGAAAATTATTTGTTTTATTAAAAAGGCACCTTTTCTGTGTCCGACATTTCTTGCAGAGCTTGGGGACCGAAGACAAACTTCTTTGTTTGCAATTTTATGTAATTAATAAAAATAAGTTACGTGCTTGTCTGACAAATGTTTTCCCACTGAATATGCATGTATTATAAGTCTGCGTGTATTAAGCACTTACTGTGCAGGACAATAAATAACACAACTAACATGTAATGTAAAAGTATTAAGTACTTGACAGCTCAACAGGAAATCCTGAAAAATATAGATTTATTTTTGGTTTTAAACAGGACAATTTTTTATGTCACAAAATGGAACAGCAATAGTGCATCTTGCAATTATTACCAGCCCATGTGCAGTATTTTCGGCATACCTACGCAGTGGGATAAATTACAGTAAATACAAGCACCATGCACTCAGGACTGGGAAAGTTGTCACACCGAAGCCAATAATTGTTAAATGACACATACTGAGAGAAAAATTCACAATCTGCCATCTATGGATGAAAAGACTTGTAAACAGTAGTGGGTGTAATTTGTTTCCGTGTTTCTGTCCTACTCAAACCGACTCAGTACTGTGTAAGTGAATTGCTGCTTTGCTGCCACAAAGCGAACGTACTTGGACCTTTTTCTGTAAATATAAATTATGTGGGCCGAAGAAATCAGAATGGAACTGTTGATGAAAGACTTCCTAACTGGCAAAATGACCTATTTACACTGTGTGATGATACAGGGTGTCTGTTGTTCTGAAGGAGATACGAGATGGTAGCGTGGGAATGAGCTTTCTCCTGCGGCCGGCTCTGGTCCCTCAGCTGCGTGTGCTGTACAGGTCTTCATCCTCGGGGCTGGACTGGCCAAAGTCCATCAGAGCAGGGTCCGGCTTGAAACCAGAGCCCCCTGGAGGGGAGCAAGAGAAATGCACCAAAATATCTGTCACAAGCACAGCAATAAGGGATTAGGTTAGTCCAGACTGACAATAAATCCATAAGAATCAACTGAAATAACTAATAAATCCCTGTTAGAACCAACAAAAGAATGAATAATTATAATTAATTAATAAATTAAAGACTACTAGAGTCAAAGCCACAGTGTGCTATCAATCCTCTGTGATCATACAATACTAGTGAACTAGAGTTCACTACAGTGGGCATTCTTACGTGCACACACACACACACACACACACACACACCACATCTCTCCCTCTAGAAGTACCAGGTGAGCTGGGTCTTGTGCATGTATTTTCCTTGGAGACTGGTGCTAATTGGAGTAAACATGTTTCCCAACTAGTGCAGTTCAACACATGCCTGTTGAGAACGAGCCGACTGTTTGGCACGTGAAGTTGCTGCTCGTGGCTCTCTCCAGAACCGCTCAGTCTTCAGTGAATCACTTGCCAAGTCACGGCTACACAAGCTCAAAAAACATTTGATGAAATAACTTACAAAAGGCAACTCAACTGTACACTACATACTTACTGTGTACTTGTACTTTTAGTTCAGAAGAAAACATTGTAGAACTACATTTAACTGAGAGAAATGTTGCTGGTTATGTTGTAGATTCAGATTTGACTCAAAAAACAACAACTCAAATATAATAATTACTATTTATTTAACTATCCAGCATCATATTATAGCTCCACTTTGAACAGATATTACATTTAAGTTTATTGTGCTGGTAATTCCTCTCTTTCACTTTCAATGTGCTGTATTAATAGTTTTACTTCAGAAAAAAGTTTGGACCGGCCTTCTTCTTCTACCACTGACAATAGCATTCCCAGTTAGAGAAGGGTGAGAGGGTGAAGAGTAAAGTAAGTTGGTGATTAAAATTCAAAAATCGGGCTCTCTAAAACACACCCAAGTCACGTTTACTTGGGGTCAGAAACATCAATGAAATACTTAGAGGTAATTTCCAAATAGTTGCTTTATTTGGCATAACAGCCTGGTTCTAAAGTAGAGCATGGACTTAATTAGTGGAGGCATTTTGCTGGCGGTAACGTTATTAGTGTTTTTAGTATTTAGTATTAAGTCAGACACCAGGAAAATACATCTGCTTGTGTTGACTCCAGGGAAGTGAGGAAGAGTTCAGTTGGAAAGTGAACTGAAGTCAATAAGCCGCTAGCTGCGGACGACGTGCTGGACTCGTGCTGGACTCGTGCTGCGTTCACACCAAAAGTGAAGCGAATTTTCACGTTGCGTTACTCGCCGGACGATTTGTGGTTATTCACTTCATTCGCACTAGACGCGCCGGAGAGGGGGCGTGGCTTATCTCCGTGGAAATAGTTAATTTCCGCCATCCACCATGGAAGACATAACCACTATTTCTGCTTTGTACATGTTGTGGAAGTCACACAAACATCTGAACATCAAACGCCCTCGTGTCTGGGTTCATAATATTATTCTATATTATATGTATATATAATATTATCCGTAACAGCACACAGCTTCTCCAGGAACTGCGTCTGGAGGACTGCTGGTTGCAGACTATCAACTTATCCTCCATAGTTTCTGATTCAACGGCAGGACGTCAGTGATGACGGGCGGAGCTTCTCAACGCTGATTGGCTTTCCCAACACAGCGTCACGCGAATCTTTTGCCTCGCGTCCCTTGAGTCTCTTGCAATACGCTCATCGAGTGTCGAGCAGATGAACGACTCTCGAGATAAGCGACATACAGACAAACCAGCAGGTAAGCAGAGATTTCTGACTTCATAGTAAGATGTACAATACAGTGTTCCACCATATGGGATCACTGCATCGTAACATTGTCTTTCTGGTCAGGTTCATACGGCTTGTGACGTCAGACAAATTTTACTGGAAACTGTCTGGCTGTCTGGAAAGTGAACACCACGGGTACTAACAAGCACAAGACCCAACACATTCAGGTGCCTTAGAGTTTAGGGGAATTTCCAGAAGAGAAGCAGTATGTGTGTGTGTGTGTGTGTGTGTGTGTGTGTGTGTGTGTGTGTGTGTGTGTGTGTGTGTGTGTGTATGTGTGAGTCTCGATGCCCAACACTCCACCCAAAGCAGAGGCGTAGTGGTGTTCACAGTACCTTTGCTGTTTTCTGATACTGGCTGTTGAGGTGGTGCAAGCGTCTCCCCCACATCAGCAACTTGTGGTGTGTCAGTTAACTCAGCTGATTCAACAACTGGCACTGCGGAGCCATCAAAATACAACACAGGATCAGCAGCACGCCATCGTAACTTCACTATAACATTATTAACAGCAATAACAAATTACTAACAAGTAACAACAAATCTCAGTAAACGTTCCACAACGTTCTCAGCAGCCTCTTGGCAGTTTACAAAGAATTGGTGTCTTGTACGGGACAGTCCGGTACAATAGTTTTAGGATTTTCTCCACAAGTAGCTACATTTCCATTGAATCCACTTCTGTACCAACAGTGGGTTTCCAAGAACACTTTCTGTTCTTTGACACTATGGGCATAACATTTCTCGTACCTGTTGGCTCATTTGAGGCCTTTGGAGCTGGTGCCTCCACTGGGGCGGCCTCCAGTGGGACGGCCTCCACTGGGACGGCCTCAACTGGAGCGGCCTCCACTGGGACGGCCTCAACTGGAGCGGCCTCCACTGGGGCGGCCTCAACTGGGACGGCCTCAACTGGAGCGGCCTCCACTGGGACGGCCTCAACTGGAGCGGCCTCCACTGGGACGGCCTCAACTGGAGCGGCCTCCACTAGAGCGGCCTCCACTAGAGCGACCTCCAGTGGGACAGCCTCAACTGGAGCGGCCTCCAGTGGGACGGCCTGAACTTGAGCGGCCTCCACTAGAGCGACCTCCAGTGGAACAGCCTCAACCGGAGCGGCCTCAGCTGGAGCAGCCTCCACTGGGACAGCCTCCACTGGAGCGGCCTCAGCTGGGGCAGCCTCCAGTGGGACGGCCTCAGCTGGAGCGGCCTCCAGTGGGACGGCCTCAGCTGGAGCGGCCTCCACTGGGACAGCCTCCACTGGGACGGCCTCCACTGGAGAAGTCTTCAACGTCTCTGGTTCTAAGCTGGTGTCAGTGGACATATCCTCTGCTGCTTGTTTTGTGTCTAAGGGCTCCTCACTTTCAACAGATGCATTTGTTTCTTCAGAGGTTGCGATGGCCTTTGTCTCTACTGGCACTGAATGTGCCACTGGATCTGGACAGGAGAGGAAATACGGCAAACCATCAGTAGCAGCCTTTGTGTTAAACAGAAGAGACGTAGACAGAAACAAGCAGACAGAGATCAATATATACGATACCTGTGTTGGTCTCCGTTGGGGTCTGGTCGGGGTAAATCTCTGAGAGTTTTACTGACGACGCCTCCTCTGTTATGACAGCGACAACAGACTCATCAGAGACGGGAACAGACTCGGCGGATTCAACCTCCGTCTCTGGGATTGTAGAGCGCTGGGCTGAGCTGTCTGTGGCGGAGCTGGGCTCTGAGGCCTCCTCAACTACTGCAGCTGTCTAACGTGGATAAAGAATAAAACTAATTTAAATCTGTTTAACGGAGGCTTGCATAAATTATTGTATATAAAACTATTATGATGAATTTCACCGTTTGATTAATCACAACTAAACTGTACTTGTCAGTGACAGAAGGAACGCATTAAATTTATAAACCGCATTAAGCACTACCCAGTTTTCAGAACATTTCAGTTCTAATAGATTAGATTTATTACACCGAATGAAGAAGGGAGGGGGGGGAAACGTAATTGCTTACATTAGCATTTTACATTTCAGGCCTTTTGCTGACACTTCGGAGTCATTACAGTGAGTTTAAGTTTTATATCAAGATAACAAAGATCTCCAAGCCTCAACGTATGAAGCGCAAAGAGCTAAGTAAAAGAAACAATACAACCATCATAAAAGGGCAAATTACTGGGAAAGGAAATGAATTACAACCCTTTTGAGAGGCATGAGGGATTTCTTTGAGAAAGTAAAAAGGGTAGGGCGGAAATCATCATTCAGTGGAAAGGGATCTCTCACTCACTCACTCACTCACTCACTCACTCACACTCTCTCTCTCTCTCTCTCTCACACACACACTCACACATATATATATATATATATATATATATATATATATATAAATAATATTCAGACTTCATCTTTTCAGTAACTCCATGACTGTTAACCTGTGGTTGTGAAGCAGCAGTCTCTTTGATGCCAGGCTCCTGGGACTTGGAGCTGAGCAGTGAAGACACTGCAGCGCTGCTCCACTGCCCGACAGCATACACCTTCTTACCCGTCACCTTGGTAGCACAAAAGACAGCGGTAGTGTTAAACCCTGAAAATAATTACGTTTGTTACTGGCATTAACAAGAGGATAGCGCTAAAAAACCAAACCAATTAAAAAGTAAGTTACCTTCAGCACAGCCACCGTTTGAGCCGGGTAGCACACTGAAGTTCCTGCACTCATCAGGCCCAGTGGAACAGCCAACCTCTTGAAATAAGAGCCTGAAATGAAAGTTTATATTAATAATGGCAATCAATCCAACTTGGCACAGATTAAAACCTGGAGCCAAACTTAATCTGGGCCTGCTATTGAGAAATGTCCTTTAACTGACTCCCAACAGAGAGAGTAAGACTGTTGAGAGAAACGGGAAACGGAAACATGTGTTGTGCTTCTTTATGGAGGTTTTTGGGGACTAAAGTGGCAAACTGTGGTCTGCAAACGATGATGATCTTTGACAGCTGTATCCGAGACGGAGTAAACCTCAGGTTAAATGGGCTTCAAGTAAAACTGTATCATACATGCACCTGCTGTGTGACAAGGATGTTATGGTTTGCTAAGTGATTGAGTTAAGTCCGAGACTTGGATTCTAAATTAACAAGGTACGTATTATTTATACAATTTTGCATTAAAACGTCCACATTCTGGGTGGCATGGTGGATGAATGTGAGGATTTATTATGTACACCTGTTACGACCACACAGCTGCATGGCAAATGTCTGCCTAAGCTAAAGAGAACCTGAGCTAGCTTGCATGCTACTATGACATCACAAAAGATTCATGGCAGATCCTTTTTTATTTATGCAAAATAGCCAATTTCTAATACAACACTGACACATCTAAATACTAATGTAGATTTCATGGGATGAAAATTCCTACAGAACCATGTATTATTTACCAGCTTCAATGGCACAAAGGGAAGTGTCACATGGTTGCCTTGGAAAGGAAACAATGCAATTTGAAAAAAATAATGAAGGTTATACGAGCGTATGCTTAAATATTGTTATGTGTGATGTGACTCTATATGACCATTTATGTAGAGACACCTCAAAATGTGGAATGTGGTTTGTTTATTATATTATATTATATTATAATATTGTTGTTGCACTAATAAATATACGGATTAATAGATGACAAAACCATCGTACCCAGCAGGCCTGAACTGTTGGTGATATAGTGACATAAGTTACCTTTCCGTGTCAGGAACATGCCAAGCACGCCAGCCATGGTGACTGTTCCAAATCTGGGTAGAAAACCCGGGGGAGGGTCTTTTAAGTAATAGTACACATCTGGGGGAAACACAGGAAACGGTAAACATGATGACAAACCTTCCTTCAATTTCTGAACTTGTGTCTGACACTCTGCTCATATTGTCATAATACACTTCACAAGCAGTAGTAACAGTGAGAGTGGTAACATAAATAGTAATACAAATAACAATAATAAAAGTACTAATATTATGTGTAGCAGTATCATCACTGGATACTAAGACAATTGTGCTTTTTCTGGGGACATAACAGTACAAATGTTACAGAAAAACCTGCACAATCACAGCACAGTGTGAGATAGTATAATGTGACCTTACATACTGTAGCATCAGGACATAAAGTCATAAATAGATGACTCTGGTACACTGAGCTGTGTTTCTAGGGTGTGAGTACAAACATGTGAGTTCGGGGCACCAAGAGTTAAGTTTTGAGTTTCAATGAGGGAGCGTTTTATATGTATTTGACTCACCTTCACCTGCATAGTATAGATTTACACTTCTTGTTTTCACAGAGATGCAGGCACCCTGCAGGGAACAGAGGAAAAAGCTGATGTGAACCACGACAACAGGGCCATCAAAAACAAATCTATATCTGAGTCAGTGTGAAGTGGGGTTTTTTTCCCCATCTTCCACAGTATCAAACTGCCTAATCTCCTCGCAGCAAACCTTGCAGCTGCTGAGTTAACTGCGATGAGTGAACGCTATTTCCTGTCTGACTCCTAAACTTTGACGTTTGCAAAGTCGTACCTGCACAGAGCACCCGCAGACACGTGGAATCGTGCTCTGTGACCACAAACTAGAGGAACAGAAAACAGGGTTGGAAAACTAACACTGCAGGTGCAAGATAAGACTTCTTCGATGCGTTTCAGTTTCCGTTTCATTAACATAGGACGTGTTTACATCCATCAGGGTTGTTCTTTCTTCGGGTTTTAAGTGCGAGACAGAATGTGAAAGTATGAGTTACTTCTGCAGCAAGTCTGTGAACTCTAATGTGTTCTCGTGTACCATGTACCATTTTTGCAAAATCAAAATACCTTAACAGCCTGGACAAATGGTCGTATGCCCTGTCGCGCTGTAGTCAACCCACTCTGAATAACACCCGGCCTCTCTGGAACAAACCGGGCCTGAGCAGACGGTGGCAGCGGGCTGTAGATGTTCAGCTGGGGGCAGAGTCAGTACGTTATTGTTTTTCTTTTAATTCTCATATCAGACCTGCCGACGCTTTGGGGACAACCATACCTTTTCCCGGGTAACCAGTCCATCGGTGGGCACACTGCTCACAGTATACACACGGATGGAGGCTATGCCCATCACCGTCGGGACGGCCACCATCACCACCTAGGACACAGTAATACATAGAAAAGGGGGTTGCAGCGCTAACTTTAGTATCTGTCCACTCATCGCAACAACACACAGACCCAAATCACTGCTAGGCAGATGACTCATGAGGACCAGTGGTAAAGATAGAAGATCATGTATGTATGTAAACGTGGAAAAAGCACAATGCACAAATACTCCTTTCAAAAGTAAAAGTCCTGCAGTCATAATTTCACTAAAGTAGAAGTGCAACATGTATGCAATAGTACATTATTAAAGCATCAAAAGTCACTCTAACTCATTATGCAAGTGCTGCTTTCCCAGTGCTATTCGTGTATGATTACATATAATATTATCAAAGCATTGACACGAATGCTGCACTTTGATATTGCAGCGAGTTCAGCTGCAGCTAATCTTAATGACGCTGTGTTGCAGCTGGGTACTTTAAACTATAACATGCGTCGCATTTCCAAACTGTAGCTACTTAAATACAGCGCTTAGCTTCGTGTGTTTTAGCCGCTTTTCACTGTTGTAGTCGGCGTATTGAACAGCCGCAATACGTAACTACAAGTTAACGTTAAGTTACAATAACGCCATATGTGGCGTGGAGTAACACCCAGCCCTTCATGGTGTGGTGGGTAACAGACAACAGTCTCCACCAAGCTAACCGAGGCTGACTGTAACATTTCCTCTGGCGGTGTGAAGAGTCTCACGAAGACAAGCGAAGCAAATGGCTCACTCGTGTCAACTGTAACACTCAGAGATAATTAGCGTTAATGGTGCGAGGACAGCTCGCTACTGCAGCTTCACACCGACTAGTTAGCACCGACTCCTTCTGCGAGGCTAACGCAGGAGACACAGTCAGTCATTGACGCTGTTTTCACGCAGCAGAGCCTTTAATGTCTGCAGAGGGAGTCAGTGCACGTCTGCCTCTCCGACCCCGGGACAGGTGACGTGCACTGTACCCCCGCTCATTTATTAAAAACACACTTTGACGAAGAAGTAAAGTCACGCATTCACCTTGGCCGCCATGACAGCGGTCCTCCTTCTTCTTTCGGCTCTGAGGAACAGCTACGAGGGGCCCAAACCAACGGTCAGCTACTGCCACCTAGGGGACCGAAGAGGCTCCTGCAGCGGCTTTCTGCTGCTGCTCACAATTCCACATTTAGGGCAATTGTGCATGATATTGTGGTTTATTAGGGACAATGCAAGGTAGGCAACTGTCCAAGGCCCCAGACCCCAAGGGTAAATTTAGCATGACTTAAGTATAATATTAACTGAGGTGAATCTGGTATTATTTTGTGGCCATATCTGATATCTTGTTTCTGCTAAGGTCACAAATCCAATTTGTATTCTCTTAATTGATGCGCTCATATGTTACATGTTACTAAAATAACTACCACGCATTAGGTATTGTTTTATGCATAGTTGAGTGTACTGGTTGCAATGGACGACGGGGACTCAGAGGGTACATGCACATTGCACAGAGGGCGGTAGGTAGTAAGAGCTCAGGGGTCAAGTTCTGAATAATCTAGAATAAAATGGATGCCCTGGGTGGATGTATGCATAATAGTCTACCTGTCTCTTTAGGTGGATGCAGGTGGGGGTTCAGTCCAAATACATTTTAGATATACATATTAGCTGGTGCAGGAAAAGACCATATTCATGGCTTCCTGGTTTATGGGATGACCACAAGTACAGAGCACGCTGTAATGCTGTTTCAATAAATCCAAGAAAGGGTACACATATACAGATCGTAGCTCATAGTGCAGAGGATTCAGTTTATTGAAGTCAAAGTTTAACAACTTAAGTTTACAATCTGTATTTTTTGTAATATATATTCATATATATGAAACCAAAAAAGGCTACTTTAGGAAGAATAAATGTAATTTTCTTTCTTTTTTAATATCATCTTTAGTCAGTTTAATGTACAGAATAACAGTAAGCTAATAGTATCCTTGAAAAAGAGCAATATGTTCCTTTTTTAATGTCGCAGTGCAACTTACATCTTACACACCTGTGCAATGTACCATGAGGTGTACACCCCTGAAAGAACACACAGTGGAATCTCCCTTTTCGGCCTGTTTCTGCAGGTCTACACACACAAAGATCTTGGGAGGGATAATACAGTCTGTGCCTACAAATCATAACTCGCACTTCTTTATCTACAGTATGTCGGCTGCTCAGCGGAGCGGCGGTTGGAAAAAGGAGACAACACTACAGATGAGAAACAGAGAGAGGCCTGCAGACTAAAACTGTATTGTAGCTCTTCTGCAGCTGTGTGTGTGTAGGAACGCCAGTGTAGTTAGTCCATTGTTGCCAAAGAGAGGGTTGGGAGGCACAGGGAAAGTGCTTGCATCATTTAGTTTCTTTGTGGTACTCTCAAATTAACCATTCAAAAAAACATGACCTATATCTCTGGGGTGTGTTTGATATTTCACGACAGTGTGACATGATGAAAAAACCTGAACCTATACACTCAAAGAACTACGGTAAAATATGAAGAATAAGTACAGATAGTGCTGGATGCAGCAGGTGCTACGCATGTCTCTCAGAGTCTTCGACACTGGGGGGCACCATTGAGTCCTTGGCCCAATATTGCGGATGAAATGATTCATCCGGGTTTCACAGACATTACAGACCATTTAGTGTGGAGGTCTTTAACTGCCCAGCATCGACCATATGCTTCGAGGGAATGTCAAAATAGCTCTTCGTTTTTTTTTTAGAAGTAACTGTACTGTTTGTCTCTCAGGTAAGATTCCTGAAGCCTTTTGGACACGTCTCAGTCTTTCTACGTAAACCAAAACATTGAATTGAAACCTCTTGGTAGGATGCTAAAGGAGGATCTGCATCAGATCAAGTAACCGAGCAGTAAAAAAATGCCCGCTGCAGTTATCGTACAGTGTGTGTGTGTCTTCAAACACCATCGAATGAAAACAGAAGAATACTTCAAATCTATGAACATACTAATCAAAAGGTCATTCTTCAACAGTACTTTTGCATGTATCATGCGCTACAAGTCGAATTATCTTGCAATCATGAGCTGAAGATAAAAAAAGGGGCGGGGGAGGGGGCGATAAAGAACACAAATGATCCACAATAATTTACCCTGTCCAATCAAATCAGTCCCAGGACTTTTTCTCATGCAACACATCACCAGGAGAAGGGTCAGCCGGGATGTAAAAACTGGCAATCAACTGTCAATTATGGTGGTGGTTGTTGTTGTTGTTGTTGTTTGCCTCCTAGTTGTTCAACTGCTAAACACCCTGCATCTACAGAGTGAAGAGGGGGACACTGCAAAACCTTGGCATAGAATACATCATACTTTACATTATATCTATGACACAAAACGTAAATAGATTTATATATTCTTCTATGTTTAAATATATTTGTAGACTGTACACAAATCTTTAGAAAATGAGACGGCAAATGCTTTTACCTGATATTTTGAACAGCAATGGTAAAGAGGCCGATGAGACATAGACCCTGTGATGCAGCCAATGAGATATAGAGATATAGAAAGTGCATTCTTTGTAGTGAGTGACTCCTTTGAAAAGAACTCTCTAGCTCTTGCATTCGCTGTTTAAGAATAAAAAAAATAAAAAAAACGAAGAAAAAAAAGTTTTGCACCCACGCAAATACATACTCTCTGTCTTCCCTCCCTCCGCTACCTCTAGAAACATATCACAGTGGTAGTGGAACGCAAACATTTACATCAGTATACACAGCAGTATACACATATACACAAGTCTTTGACGACTAGAGAGCGAGAGAGGAAACAAAGAAGAGAAAAGAAGAAGAGAAGGAGGAGATGGACAGAAACACGGAGAGAGGAAAAGAAAGAGAGAAGGGAGAGAGAATACAAACTATCAGAGGAGCCTCGTTCTGCGGATGAAATTGTGTGTGTGTGTGTGTGCGTGTGTGTGTGTGTGTGTGTGTGTGTGTGTGTGTGTGTGTGTGTGTGTGTGTGTGTGTGTTTTTTAACAGTTCACAGTTTGAAATCGTGTGCAACTAGCCGACACAATGGTTCCTCAATGCTTGTGACGCTTGCTTTCATTGGCTCCCAGAGGGAACCGGATAAACAGATAAAGCAGCATTGACAGCTACCTTTCACAGTCTTATACTAAAAGTCACCGCTCTGACTCCTGTCTGTAACATCAGCCCGGAATAACAAGTGAGGTCCCTGTAAATCAGCGAGATATGCAGTGAGAGAAAAAAAAAAAGATAAAGAGAGAGAGAGAGAGAGAGAGAGAGAACGGGGGAGAACTGGTGGCTCTGGGTGCAAAGTTCATCAGTACAAAAGTACAGTGCTGTGGTGAAAAGGATTCTCCTCTGTATTGCTGCTACATAGCTCCCCCTGTACTCCTAAAATCAACAGGAAAAGGAAATAGCAAAAACAAAGGGAATAGAAATTAACAAAGGTGTTAAAAAGTCTTCTTCTTTTTTTTTACCCATTTTGCTCGACAAGCTTGTGGAGTTGATGCTGAGTTCCATAGACAAAGGAAGATTAATGCTTTCTGTTCAGGCATGCAATAGGCACCCTGTGGGGTCCTCAGGATTATCAAAAGTTCATACACGCAGGTCTCAGACTGTTCCCTCTATGATATTTACACATCTTACAATATGTGTGTGTGTGTGTGTGTGTGAGTGCGTGCTCAGAGTCGTGAGGATTCCGCTGATGTAAAGCTCTCTGTGTTTGAGTGAGCGAGTGTGTGTGTGCGTCAGTTCAGTCTTTGCTCCCGCTCCCCTTCTTCTCACACGTGCGTCTCGATGAAGGAGTGTGTGTGGGTCATGAGCGGCGCGGCCAGCGGGGAGAGGTCGTCCTGGCCGTTGGTGCCAGGACTGAGCTGGCAGATGTCTGAGTAGACCTCGCCGTGCCACTGCTTCCACTCTCTGAAGGTCTCGGAGCACAGGCCAGGGTCCTCCAGGAGGGCGCAGATTACCGCCAGCTCGGACTCTTTGGCCTGGGGGAGCAAAGAGACACCGGGGAGTCAGCGCATTGAATCCCCACACACGAATCTAATCCCTGTGTAAATCCCAGATTCCCTGTTGTGTTTGTGACAGAATCCTCTGTTTCTTTGGGCTATACCTTCAAGGTGCTGCGCAGGGCCCGGACCCGGTGCAGCCTGTCGTTGAGCAGAGGGTCCCTGACTCTCTGCGTGAAACAGCGTCGAAACTCCTGCCTGCTACAGGGCTTTGGGTCTCCTAGGGCCGTCACGTTGGCTTGCTCCAGGGCCCGGTACAGCTGCTCCAGCCCGTCCGACGGCTCCGGCTCACGGCCCTCCGACACCCGCCGCTCCCTTCCCTCCGACACCCTCCTCTCTCTGCTCTCCACTCTCAACTCCCGCAGGTCCGAGACACCCAGGAGCGGGCCGGTCAGAGTCAGGTTCACTGCTGGAGCGACACAATGAGCTTCACTTGGATATACAGTGTTTAATGTGGAGCTGGTGGATGACGCTTAACTGACTGTTTCGGTATTTTGGACGGTTGGTAAAAACAAAAACAAGCAATACAAAGATGTTAACTTAGGCTCGGGCTCACTATTTTCTGACATTTGATGTATGCTTGAGGCCTAATGGTTTCCCAACGTTTGTGTTTGTGCACCTATATAACAAATACTGTACACAGGTTGGTTTTCACTTGAATATTTTTTGGAGGCTTTAAGAGATAAAGCTACAGTTTTCCTGGCACAGACAAAACAATTTAATATTGTGCAGCAGAATTAGATTTTTTTATATTTCTTATACATGATAATCATCTTGTGACCCCAAAGATTTTGTGCCATGTCCCCCGTTTTGAGAATATTACAATTTGAGATACTATATATGATACTATATATAATATATAATAATAATAATATAATAACTTCCATTTTATGCCACTTTATAAACGCACTTCACTACAATTCAGTGATAAATATTGTAATTCTGACCCCTAAAACCAAAATCAGTGGTGGACTTCTGAAAAATATAATCAGTTCAAAATCATGTTTATAAGCAATTTTCATAAAATGTATTAAAGTCATGAAGTATCAAGCCAATAAAACAATGTTCAGTATGTTTTATAATAATACATATTAATGCATCAGTGGTAATAATCCAACATTTAATCTGTTTGCTGCATTATGAGGACTTTTACTTTTGATACTTTTGGAACATTTTGCAAAAAACACCTTAACTTAAGGAACATTTTCAATGCAGGACTTTTACTTAATAAGTAATGGAGTGTTTTACAGTGTGGTATTCTTACTTTGACTTCGGTAAAGGATCTAAATATTTCCTCCACCACTTCCTGAATGATACCATTTTAGCCATAACACATTTATAACTTTATGATGTCTGTCTCCTGTACCCCAACACCCTGTATGGTCCTTAGCCTGTTTACATGACTTTCTAATATAGGTACTTAGTTAGTGGCAGTAGTGTTCTGAGATAACACACTCTTAAATGACATTGATTTATTAGCTCGTTAAAAAGTATATTCCTCTGATGACAGAGAGACTTTTTCATGCGCTTGCAAGGCGTTTGTGCACACTACTGCTTCCCTCCTCGTGCAAAATGGACAGTGTGTAATGTCCTTACCCTCCTCACCCTCTAGTATATCTGCAGCCTGCCCCTCCGCCTCCTCGTCCTCGCTCCTCTCCTCCATGTGAGCTGAGGTGTGTATCAGCTTCCCTGGCATGGGGTCCCTGTTCCTGGGCAGACTCTGGCTGCGCTGCTTGTGAGAGCGCCGGTGTGAGTGGCTGTGCGTGTGTGGCCCTCGCTCCAGAGGGAAGGGCCCGTCCCGCTCCCTGTCCCTCTCTGCGGCGTGGTGTCTCCGTACGGGCAGCGTGGCCTGCCTGCGTCTCTCGGGGGACATGCCCTGTCTGCCCAGCCCTCCGTACAGCCCCATCTCTCCAGCCATGCTCCCCATTAGGCCCCCGTATTCGTTCTCTCCTGGCGCCGTCTGGAGGAAGTGCAGCCCGGCGCTGGTCAGAGGGGTCTCGATGAGGTCCTGCCAGGAGCGCCGCTCACGATGGGTGGAGCGGCAGCCGGACGAGTGGGTGCTGGTGCTGCCCGTGCCCGTGCCCATGCCCATGCTGTCTCCACGCTGGTCCTCAGCCGAGGAGTGGGAGTGCGTGGACTCGCTGGAGAAGTGCCGGCCGTGCTTGGGCTCCGGGAAGGGGCTCGAGGAATTGACCTGGAAAGGGAGAGGGGAGGTGGAAGAGACCATCTGTGGAGGGATGGGGGAGGTGGAGGCACTCATCGATGGAGGGAGTGGGGACGGAGTGGAGCGCATAAGGCTCATGGAGCTGACTGAGCGGGGCAACTGGTCATAACTGTGAAGGAAGTTAGACTGAGGGCCCAAAGGGTTTGTGAGGTGGACAGGTCGGTCAGTATGGAGAGGAGTGAGGAGGGACGCACAGAAGTAACCAGATAGGTGAACACGGATACAAGGAAAATGTGACCCGCAAAACAAGGAGAGGGAGGAGGTGTGCAAGGAAGGAGAGAAGAAAGAAGGACAGGCAAAGAGGGCAGAAATAGAAGAAAAGATGAGCGCAAAAAAAGCAATGGGATGATTGACATGACTGCCGTGTGGCTCAGCCGGGCAAACATGGTACTAATGCCACTGGACCTTTATGCACATGTCTGAACATGAGTAAAAGTCTATTTCAGCATGACATTATCCGTCAGAGATGTAATGAGCAGTGGAGTTTGTCGCCACCTAGAGGTCAGATTGTGAAGCAGTTCTGGCAGCAGATTAAAGACAAGTGAAGGTCTTGGCTGTGAACAGAACCAGAAACTCTCACAGTCTGATGTTTTATTAATGCTGAGAGCTCTGGTCTATGCAGCTCAGAAAACTGTGGGGCTTTTAGGAATAAAATATTCCATCAGATTCAAAACACTGCAAAGATTATGTTGAGTGTGTGCGTGTGTGCGTGTGTGCGTGTGTGTGTGCTTACTGATGGCGTGCGGTGATAAGTATCACAGAGGGATGAGGGCCCCTCTTGTTTGAGCGTCATCGAGCCGTCGACCTCGTCTTGATCGCTCTCACTCCAGTAGTCTGATCATGAGATAAAAACAGACACACACACACACACACACACACACACACACACACACACACACACACACACGTACATGTTAGCAATTCATGGGCGGAAGGGGTAATGTTGGCAATAGCTAGAAAAGTGAATCCATCTCACCTTCGTCATGGCGAGGCAACTTGTCATCTGGTGTGTAGCCAATAGCAGCCAGCCCCAGTCGGTTCATCCACCTATAGGACACAGGGAAAGGAAGAAAGAAAAAAAAGCACAGATGAGGTGCATAAAGTAAGGAGGAGGAGGGCGTCAGATGATAGATGAAAAGAGGAGGAGAGAAAAGAATGGGTTGTACTGGGTAAACTGTAGGTGATGCATAAAAAAAACGTTCACTTTAAATAATTTAAGTGGTGTCTCTTAACAGCTGATATCGGTCTAACTGGCTCCTTTCCCCCTGATGAGGAGGGGGAAAAAAGCATTGGAGATAATTAAAGAGATGGATGCAGAAAGAGAGAAGTGACAATCCTTTGTCCGATGAGTCTCAGATGGCGTTCCCGCTCCGCAGCCAGGCTTCCTGTCCTCCTCCCCACCCCTTCGTCAGATCCCCGGGCTTCGCCCTGTGACTCTCTGCAGACACCTAACAATAAGGTCGCTACTAAGAACGGAGGCCCAGTCGGCGCGCGAGGAACAGGAAACCCATCACACTTAAGATTTCAAAGATTCTCTCATTTTCTACAAATCCCATGAAAAGACCAAAACTAACGATGACTTGATCCTATTAGCAGGTGTTGTCTCTGTAGTCAAAGCCGGGTGTCGCTTATTCTTCTGTGCCATCGAGCCCCTTTGTTGTCCAAAAACTATTAAAATCACATCAGCGAGCCACTGTTGCCCTGGGTGACATGTTCCTTCATGAAGATGGACATGGGCACCGGAGTCTATTTGGAGTTGATCCCACATACACAGCTCTGTTGCCAGAGATACTTACTATCACGCCACACGCATATTAATCCCCGGCTGAAAATAGTCCCAAACAAATGCACTATTTCCTCCTGTTCGTGTAGTGTTTGCTAAAAAACACTACGTTACCCATATTTGTGAGCCATTTTCGAAGATTGCCAATTAAGGTCTTTCCCTGGGATTTGCTGTGAATGAGGAACGATTCAGAGCAAGTTATTTTCATTTGTCAGTTTTGAGCATCGGTTATGTCTTTTCCATGACTTCAATCTTCACCGTAGCTTTTAATCATAAATGAGCTATTTGTGTCTTTCGCCTGTTTTCACTACAAGAACTTTCTCATTTCAAGACACGTAAGGAAGGCCATTTTTTCTGATGCCGATACCAACACCCAGTTTTTTACACATACATGCAAATGTGTGCAACAGCGCTGTCACACATGAACCTCCCAGCACAGTATGGAAGTCAAATATAGCTCGTTAATTACTGTCCCCCAATTATCTCAACATGTCATTGAGGAGAGGTGTGGATAATTAGAGCTCATCAGATAGCACTCCTGCAAACATCACTACGATCTCCCTCTCACATGAGCACACACGTGACACACACACACACACACAGTTCTACATTTAACAACAGGGCCAGGTTCATGCCTTATTCATGGACTGTGTTCTGTGGGCTGCTGCCTTGTGTAAACTTGGTTTACTCGGCTAAAATATTAATGAAAGGACATGTGATGTCCCCAGCATCTGACTATTGTCCACATTAAGACGCAAGCACGCGCTCAAGAGACTCACAGAGACACACACACACACACACACACACACACACACACACACTCACCTGTTCATTTCCTCAAGACAATCTGTGGCAAAGAAGAAGCTCTTGATTTTGGGATGACAGGCTTTGAAGGCACTGCAGTCGGTCGGGGAGAAGAAGACTGATTAGTGTTTTTTTTTCACGTAGGTGTGTGTGCGTTCGTGTTGTGTGGGCGAGAGCAAATGTGCTTGATTAGTAATTTCGGCGACATGTGAGGGACACTCACAATTTCCGTCTGCACTCTATGGCTCGGTCTATTCTGAACTCAGGGAGGCTGATGAAGCCCTCAGCCTTCTCATCCTGCAGGCAGAGACAGATGGAGAGTGGTGGTACATCATCAGCACACGGAACAAAATGTCATCCATACTGACGTACCAATTTTATTCTGGATAGTAGTCGTCTAGTCAAGCATATGAAGACAGCATATGCTGTTTATATTGGCTCTTTTCACCCCTTGACAGGAAAAAGATAGATGAGATATGACTATTTGCTTTAAAACTGGGCTGTGTAAACAAACTATCACATACACAATTGATTCGCAGGCTTTTTTCTTCGTAGTCTTGCAAACATTTTAATAATCCATTAATCCAAACATCTAAACTACACCTAAAGTCTTTCAGTGAGTGTTTGTCTGAGGTCAAAATGCCCTGAATGCAAAGACCAGATCAACTTGGATTAGAGCTGCAATGATTCATCGAATAATCAATTGTCGATAGACAGGGAGTTAATCTCCAACCATATTGTTCATAGATTCATGGTTCGTTTGATGGTTCCAGCTTCACAAATGTGAGAATTAGCTGCTTTCCTTGTCTTAAATTAAAGTAAATGGAATATATTTAAGCTTTTGGCTTGTTGCAGAAATGCCAATGTTACATAAAAACAACACTTATGTTTAGTTTAGTTTATTTAGTTTATTTATATCATGGACCATTAACCTCAAAAAGGAGAAGGGATGTTTTGTACCAAATTTAGCTTCTAGCTAATTTCCATCTGCAGTCCCTGCAGTTGCATGGTAACTTTTATGTTCTTATGTTTAGATGTAAAATGTTTATATTCGTAATCGTGAAATGAACACTACTTAGTATTACGCTTCTCTCAAAAGCTGGTGGATTCAAAAAAGGGGCCATTCACAAGTTATAAGAGCTTGGGAACGCTTGCGCGTTGCAACGGCGTCACTCTCGCCCACCTCTAGATTGACAACAATGGATTTGAGGGCGTAAAAAAACAGCACGTGGACGGCCCCTAACCCATAGACAACTTCACAGCTGTATACGTAAACATTCCAAATGTGTTCCAGTGTATTTCCTGTTTCCTGACATGCTGAACAGGAAGTACACATGGACCATAGCTGTTGCTTAGCAATGCATCCTACAATTCCCACAATGCAACTCAACTGCATCTTTTATTAGAAATGTAATTTGCCCTCATCTTTCAAAGTCTATGTCCCCAGTTCAGAAAGTAGATATGCTGTCAAATATTTAAAGTCTCGAACCTAACTCGAGATAACCCTGATTACATCACCCGGGTTATTTCCTCAGACTCAAGAAAGCTCCCTTCAGAGTCACAGAAGACATTATGCAGCTGATTTTAACCTTTAGTTCCCTATTAAAGATTGCTATTTGTTAGTGTGTCAATAAATGAAGAAACCTCTGATAATTAGATTCAGGACATAATGAAAGTTGCATGTGATTCCTTACATTTTGGTTGGTGTACCAGTAGAGGCAGGACTCTTTGAGGATAAACCAGTACTTCCTCCATTTCTGGGTGAAGTAGCCTTTAGCATCCTTCTTTTTCCACAGCCAGCCCTCACAGTCACCGTGGCCCAGGTCCTTACAGGAAATTCTCCTTCGACTGGCACTAGTGAGGGAACCTGCAGAGAGAGGACAGGATGTTAATACTGAAAGGGATTTCATAGCATTTGGTATTAAAGCACTGAGTGACTGGACTCTTTTTAAGTCTGCAGTGGCTTGGAGTAGGTCTTTCTTTATGTAAGATCAAAAAAACAATGTGAACTTAAGTCTGTCAGGCTTAGTTTGAGAGTTCAGTCATTTAGATTTAGCCACGTTTCTGGGATAAAAGGTTCCCTCTTTCTGGAGCTACCTATGCGAACATACATGTACAGTGGCAGAACTGTAACGATCACATACAAGAAAGAGAAAATGCACCAGTGTGTGTACCTTTACTTCTCCTTTTGGTTTTCGTTCTTAGAGAGGTGTAATGGAAAGACTAGTGGGGAGAGAGAAAAAACATGTGAGATGAAAAAAAAATAGGTTGGTGTTGATGCATGTAGAGAGGTTACAGCGAGTTCACTTCCCATGTTTAGCTTATTTTTTATTTTTATCCAACACACAGCAGAGAGGATTACAAGCACAAAGGGATCACAGTACTAGAAAACAGACAGGAAGTGATCCACAACCTGTGATGGAGAAATATGAGCTGTATATTGCACGGAGACAAAACAACCCACAGTGAGGTCAGGATGTCCTGAACTATATCACCTTAACTGCTAGCTAATTTTAGTCTTTTGAAAACATGCATCAAAAAGGTTAGACTTAGTTTAAAAATGGTTCCTCATAGGCTACCGTATTAAGAGGCATTGGTAATGTAATGGACCCTTGGTGGCCAGTTTCTCTGCGGTTTTTAGCCACGCTAGCAGCATGACAGGCAGGACTTTCGCTGAATAACAGCTTCTGTGGCCATAAATTACAATTCTGCATTAATATTTAGTGTTAAAATGTAGTGTAACAAAAGAGTCAGTAACTCAGTAATGTCTGTTATACAGCAATAACCATCTAAAGTTAGCTAACATTAGCCAGCATTAGTCGCGGTAAGCTAGTGTCTGTAGGTGCCTTTTATTGCTTGTGAATTAAACTTTCCATTGGCGAGAGGAAGAGCATTGTTGTTGTGCTTTCAAAGTTACAGGGTCTTACTTTTTAATCATATTTTGTGTTCAGCAAACGTACCTGAATTGCACACTATCTCGAGCATCTCAAAGAAGCTAACATGAGTAGGATAAGTAGCAATGGGTATTACATTAACATTGCTGAATATACCGTCTGAGTATTTATCTAGGTGGCAAAGCCAAGTAAATATGTTTATAGTGGAGCTGACTCATTGTATAATACAACTCACAGTGCTTTGGAGGAGAGGCGAGGGCTAATGACTAAGACAGTTTCCTGTGTTACAGTAACCTAAATATGGAAACCAATTCACCTCATCTGACCGTTAGCTTTTATTTAATTATTACAGTTCCCGATTGAATTTCATCTCAGGTATCGCTCCCATTCTTGTCTGGCCGTATATGTGATGTCTAGCTTTCATTTGGACACACTCACGCTCCACATATAACAGCGAGTGTGTACTTATTGTTGAAGTGACTGAGGCCTCTGTTGCATCATTAAAACGTCAGAATCTAAATGTACTGGAAAGACAGCATTATTTAAAAAACAGGTAAATAAACCATCAGAGCTTTAGATTAATAAAACATCTAGGAGATGCACAGTCAGCCCCACAGCACTGTCTGCTCTCCTACCTTCCTCATGGAGGCGGCTCCTGAGCTTCCCGAGCCGGAGTACCTGCAGGAGGACAGACAGGATTGGATGTAACCACAAACTACCCCTTCCATCAATCACAAGAATGTGGTCAAACCACAAACAAAGTCTCACCTGTCTGTTGTGTCTGCTCGCAGTGTGTCCGCACCTCGCTGAGAGACAGAGGAAAGAAAAGACTTCATCTAAGACTTTCAACAAAAATAACTCAATACATACACACGTCTTCTGTGCAAATGTTTGGGTAATTATCAGTATGTATTGAAAAGTTAGACAACTGACATGCACTTTATAAGAGGTGGCCATTGTTTCAAATACATATTGCAAAATTCAAAAGACGTTGACATATTTGTAATTTAAAGCGTTTCCCATCCATGTAAATGTTGACCCAATGTGTGATGTGCTGGTTATCCTTTTTTTACAGTAATATATTGTATATATTTATCCATTAACTGCAGCTGTAACAATGCACATTCTCAACGTCGCTTTATGTGAAAAATTAAGTAAATAAAAAATAAAATAAACAAGACAAAGTACAGTACAGTACAGGTAATCAACTAATACTGGCTTTTCACATTTTTAAATGATATATATGTTATTATTATTATTATTTTAATATTAAAAGTTGCCAGCCTCTCCTTAGGACTCCGGCTGCTTCACATTGGATCAATTCCATCACCAATATCTCTTTTTCCGGCTGATTACATGCTTTATTCCTCTGGTGACTGTAATTTAATCAAGTATTGTTCACAGGTGTGCAGCTGACAGTAACCACCACGATATATAATCCTGTAATCCTCACAATGGAATATATTCAATTAGAGTATTAATAAAATTCTTAACTTGCTATTCTTTGCCCCAAGTGTAAACACACTTTTAAACGAATGGGCCTACGGGCCACAAGCTCAGGGACCCAGGCACCCAGTAGGGGGCCAGGGTCCCCCGAGTCATAGCCATTAGGCATGGTTTTTGGCACAGGGGCATATATTCTCATAATCCATTAATTTACCACTATGCAACAAAAGTGATTAAATGTGCTTGTGCTGCTGTGGATGATTCCAGGGTAACTTTATTGTGTACAATGTGTCGGAAAATAAATGAAATGTCACTACGACTTGTCTGTCGGTAAGATGTGCTAAAATGTTAATGTATTGAGTTATTAAAAAATAATCATACAGAGAGAATGAGAGAAAGGAAACAGGCAGGTCATTAAGGTTAGCGTATGCTTGTTAGCACCGGATAGTGTACTTTATGTGCCACAGAATAGAAATGAGTCACCACCATGAGAAGCATGCAGCTGAGAGGGTTATAGGGCTGGTGTTAGCTAAACTGTTAGCGCGCTGCATGTATGTGTGTGTGTGTGTGTGTGTGTGTTATTGCGTGCGTTGTGTTTTAAGCACAGTCTGTCAGTCGCGCTTGTAATTGGTCTGTCTGATGCTGAGTCATGCACCTACTCATAGGGGTACGTGTTTGTGTGCATGTGCGCATGCAAGTGTGTGTGTCTGTTTGTCCAGAATAAACTCCTATTTAGACTCAGGCGTGTCTGAGGAGATGGGGATATTAGGATGAGTTAGGATGAGTCCTGAGATGGCTACCCTGCATACAAATGCACTCCTGTGTGCTAGTGTGTGTTTGTTTGTGTATGCCTGTGTGTTTGTGCGTGTGTGTGTGTGTGTGTGTGTGTGTGTGTGTGTGTGTGTGTGCGTATGTGTGTGTGTGTGTGTGTGTGTGTGTGTGTGTGTGTTTACTGGCGAGAGCATGAGGAGAGAAAAGTTAAAGAGGGGCGTGTCAGAGAGTGTCACACTGTCGTTCTCATAATCCGTGAAGCTGGCAGCCATGCAGTGACACTGACCATCCTCACTCTCCTTTGTCTCCTCTACCTGACACACACACATATACACACAAACAACACTATGTGTGGATCTGAGAACACCGTGACCTATCCTGCAACCACAAGCAGTCTCCCTCTGAGAGGACACGGGCATACACTGCAAGATGAAGGAAGCTGTGCGAGTGAGTCAGGATTAAAGCCTTGAAGGTGATTATAGTGCCACTAATGGGCCTTTTTTTTTTTTTACAGCATATATTTTAACATGTCACGGTAGCAAAAGCCGAGGTGTTAATAATAAAATGAATGGTGGCTGAATTCCATTTGGCTGCTTCAGCTTTAAGGTCCCGGTATTGTGCATGCTGGCTCACTGCTTAATGATTGTTGCCAACCGTGTGTGGTCTGGTGAAACATGCATGCACATTGAATAATGTAGTCGAAACAAGTCAGACTTTTCAGCTGTCTTCAAAGGATAAAGTGGTGCTATTTTTCTTATTGGTAACAAATCCCATGAAAAGACAAACAAACAATACATTAGTCTATATTATATTCTGACTGGAAACCTATATCGTGAATAATATGTAACATATATATACAATTATCACAACAATACGAACATTTGGGCTCCGTCGTGTGGCTCAAAGGTGTACTGCAGATCTAAATGTTAAATAAAAGACGATGAGCCTGTGTACACATAGCGCCTTTATTTTTGGGACAGAAAAGCGGCCGCAGGGCGCTCGGTAGCGATTCAACCCAGCGTTTCATGGAAACTCTGCTCCGAGAGCTTTTTTTCTATGTTTCTATGACAGCAATATTTTGACAACATATCACCACCGTTGTATGACAGACTAGCATCGCTCCTGTGCTTTGTAATAAAGCAGTTGAGCTACTATATATTTGTTTTACAATCTTTTTTACTATGAGCATCAAACAGGAGGATGTCTGCTTCATACTTCGTATAGATGAGCTTAATCTGACCGACGTAAGGAGAGACGAGGCGCGCAGTAATAAAAGCACAACACTTTTACCGACAACATTCAATGTTCGCCCGGCCGATTTTCTGCTCCTAAATGGGTTTTGGTTTGTGTTGTGATAATGTGTGTCCGAAATATAGAACTCAGGATATAGACAGATGCGGCCAAAACAATTGAAAACAGATGCTGGCGCTGAGAAAAAGGCGCTAGGTGGCCACAGGCCCTGTGGAAGAAATTCTGCTAATCTATTTGCCGACCCGAATAAAATCCCCTGCGACCCACTGTTGGGTATGAATTATAGTGTTTGGACAATAATGGACAACGATAGAGCTCTATGTCACAAAGAAATAAGATATATAATATATATATATATATATATATATATATATATATATATCGACAGTACTTGCCAGTAGGCTCAAGTCATTGTTGGTTTTGGTCTTTTTATGGGATTTGTTGACAATAAGAAAAATACAGAATATAGCCCTTATCCTTTAACATGGCATGTAACGTCATTTCTCCGTCCATGTTTACACAAAATAGACACACAGCACACCACCACCACCACCACTACCACACACACGTCGAACCGACCTAACCAGACAATACCAGACACAAATGGAAAGACAAATGTGTCTAGTTTCAGCACCGCAACACGTTTGACTCATACATACACTGGAAAGGTCAAAAACCCCAGCTCAAAAACTGTGTACATACAGGCAAAGCGTCGGGTGGCTGGTCTAGGCGCAGGGTGGAGGACAGCATGGAGGGGCTGATGGGAAAGCTAGGGCTGCTGGGATTGCGGCTCTTACGCCGGGAGCGTCTGGTGGAATCCCGCCGGCTCTCCCTGCCCGGGCCCTCGGGCTCCTCCTCGATCACCAGGATCTTGTCGTCGCTAAGGTAACGCAACAGGGAGTTGTCTGAATCTGTGGGGATGAGAGGGGTAGAGGCATGGAGCAGTTAGACGATGGACAGGCTCAGCTGGACGGATGACAGAAGGAGGAAAACCACGGAGGCGGGGAAGGGGGGTGGGGGGTTTAGCGTCGTAGAGTCTAGGGAGAACCCCAGAGAAGAAACAGATGAGGGTGAATAGACCTTTACAGATAAAAACCCCACAGACAGGGATAAAAGTGCCTCAGAGCCTGAGCACCTGATATGGATCCACAGCCGAAGGACATACAGCTAATCTGTCTGCAATGATTATGCTTGATTTGGAGGGCACTACTGCTCAAGCTTGTCAGTCACAGAACGTTTTAGTCTGCTCTAGCTAGAGAGAAAAAGCTGCTCACCTAATTTGTTTATTATCCATATAATTAAATGTGGGAAAACTAAAAAAGTGACTGAGAGGAAGAGAAGCAGAAAGGCAGACCCCAAACAGTGCTACTGTGCTTTAATGTTATTCATAGACTTTCTGATGGTGGAGTGAGGATCCTCGGTCGAATACAGATCAAGTCTCGCCGCAAAATGGTGACGCTGGTAAGAGTTGGTCACATAGAAATACCCTCATTTCCAGAGCAGCAGTATAAATGCAATTTCCTTGCATTTATGTTTACTTGTCGCTCTGTCAGATACATACCGGGCAGATATGTATCCTCACACAACCACACCACCATGGATAACCAGAGGATGAGCTGAAATGTGTTGAGCCGAGTATGGAGCGTAGCGCGGCACCAGTCCGACCCCATTGTGTTACGTGTGTGTGGGGCTGTGTTTGCGTGTGCGTGTGCGTGTGTGTGTGTGTGCGTGTGTGTGTGTGTGTGTGTTTGTGTACCTCGGCTCCCTCTCTTGCCCATGATGGGTTCCTTGGCCTCGGCCATCCAGTTATATTCGGGAGGCATGGAAACAGGCCTGAGGTCACCTGGAACGACCAATCAGCAATCAGAGAGTCGTCTCGGGGGAGGGAGTGGGGGGGGAGGAAGGCGGTGACCGAGAGACAGCGTGGGAGACAGCTGGAGGGGTGGACAGGTGAGACAACGTGAGTGCAGGCGAGAGGGAAGGAAGGGGAGACTCTCGAGGGACCGCTATGACCTGCTGTCATAGCGGTCGAGTTTTCTTTTCACGTTAAATTCCCCCACAGCAGGGACAGCTGAACTAGCAGCAGTGCTGGCGAGCTAATATGTTAGCATGCTCACTGTTGGATGATGACCACAGGTGAGCTATTATCTTACAGCTTGTCTCTATAGGAGGTGTTTCAACCTTGCTTTTCAGTCATCATTGTCACATGTCTGACAGATCAGCGAATGTACGTCTAATATTCTAATATTCACTCTATTTTTAACTCTCTTTTGGTCTCTTGGTCTCTCTTCAACTCTACTTGTTGCTGTGTTTCTACGCTATCCCAGAACGAACAAACCAATCACTGGCTCTTGATAGGGCCATTCGCTTTCACACCGTAGTTCTCCGACACGCTCACGGGAGAAGTTTTGTTGGCAATCCGCAACCTCACCAAAAGTTATTACTTGATAATGCTTAATTTGCATATTCAATTTTTTTTTACTTAATGTAAATAATCAACCTGGGAAGTTTCGTGGCGCTGTCTATTAGTTATATTGTTTTTACCCTATTCACCAATAGAGTCTTTAAAATGTATTGAAGTTTACAATAAACATCTTTAAAGGTCGTTCTTAAAAAACTCTGAGACAGAAATCTTCCCCTCCAGTAGCACTTACATACACCAAACTCCCCAGTATCTATATTCAGTATCTATCAATATTCTGAAGGTTTTTACCAAAGGGTTTGTTCATTCATAGCCTGATTTATAGAGCATTTTATTCCTAAAAACATGGCAGAAATGTATTTATTCATGATTGTTGGTAGTATTTTCAAATTTATGGAGTAATACAAAGAGATATCCAAAATGTCCTCTCTAATTTGTCAACAAACTGAAAGAAGAATTTTGAAATGTACTAAAATTAGCACATACTTAATAAGATAATGCTCCATTTGCAAATTAAAACATACAATCTCAGAAAACAATAAAATAATGTTCTAAAAATCAGTAATTAACTGGGAAAGTGTCTTGGGGATATCTATTAGTTAAAATGTTTACCCAATTCACCTGTAGTGTTTCACCTTAAGCATTCCCTCAGCACTAGTGCTGATTAACAGGACTCTCTAAATGTACAGTAGGAGATTCTAGAGATAATTCTTATAAATTCTTAGACCAGGTAGGAAGTTAGCTAAAATCCCCTTAATAATATAATCGGGTGGGAAAAATCAATCATCGACATAGGATTTGATCATCAGCACAAGCCTACTTCCGCCTGTCACATGACCCCCGCCCTGCACATCACAGGCCCCTTGAGAGTCTCCCAAGAAGGTGCAGGATGTCTAGGAAGCTGTCTTGGACAAGTGTACACAGGTGGTGGGGCAGACAGGGAGCTGGACACGGTGTTTTGGGACTGACCCTTTGGCATGTGATCAGTGTTTTTTGGGGACGTTCGTACGCGTGGTAAACACACAAAGAAGCAGAGCCATGAGGTGAGGGATGAAGGAGGAGGAGCTCCGAGAAAAGGGTGAGAAAAAACGGGGTTGGGGTGAGCATGCCGTCCCACGAAACAAATCAGCAGGACCAGAGCCATTACTGCCCCATTCACACTGTCGGATTTGCGCTCTCCGCCTTACCATGGGTGGGGGTCTTGTCCCGCCGGCGAACCCCCGTGTTGCGGCCCCTGTCGTAGTCAGGCCCCGGGGGTCCGTCTCCCTCCAGCAGGGAGAAGTACTGACCGCTGTCCTGGTCCAGGTAGTAGCTGACGGCCTCGGAGCCTTTGGAGCCGGACTGGGAGCTCACGCTGTAGCGGCTGATGTCGTCGCAGGACATCAGACCCAGCTCCTCCCTGGGGAGAGCAAAGTTGTCATCATCATCATCATCATCATCATCATCATCATCATCATCATCATCATCAGGCACCATCATTGGTGTCATCATATCATCATTATAATAATAATAATAATCGTAAGCGGACATCTTCGTGTGCGAGCGGCTGACCTGGTGCTGTAGAGTCCAGAGACAGGGGAGAGGATATAGACGTCCTGCATGCTGGGAGCATCCATTTTGGACATGCCCAAAGTTCCGCCGGGCGTCGGGGAGGTGCTGGTGGGGCTGGTGGGCACCGGCTGAAGGATCGGTGGGGTGGGGGGGGGGAGAGGGAGAGAATGACTCGCACCTTTTCATGGAGCTATAATTGGAGGATGGTGAGGGGGATCTGGGAGCAACAACTTGCAGCGTTAGATTTTCTCACAAAGAGACAAACAAGCAAACAGTTTCACGGGGTTACGCTGGGAAGGGAACCTTTTATTTGGTGTGATCCTCCTTGCACCGCAGCACTCGTTTTTTTCTTTTAACGCCGAATCCCAAACAAGAGAGTTATTTCCACACAGCTGCCATGTTGTGTGTGTTGTCTTTTTTGTTATTTCTTTTTTATATCTGTCTGAGTGTGCAGCCTCTCCCACGTTCAATCGCTTCACTATTCTGTCATTTTGTCTCAAGCCTCTTCACTCACACAGGGCTCTCCGTGTCTGTTCCCATGACAACCCCTCCTCTCCTCGCTCTCTTCCTCTCTCCTCGTCCATTCTCCCGTGCTGCGAGAGAGGGAGAGGGAAGCTCAGGAAGGAGAGCTAGCATGGCCTCCTACCTCAGCTTGATTCAAGGACACTTAGACTCGTCATCAGGTACTCCGTGAGGACAGGGTGCCTCGCTACGGATGTCATGGAAACTCTGTCCACATTTCAAGTGAATTATATTTGTCCTCTGCCGGAACAGCTGGTGTGACAAATACGAGCTCGAGCAGACAATTGTTCCCAGGGGACGGTTTGTCCAGATTTTGAAAGATGTGGTGTTCCACTGTATGTCAGAGGGGGACACTCCATTTTGGAGAGGAGACGCGAGTGTGGACAGAATAAATAAACAGACAAGAGAGCCCGAGCGGAGGCGAGGCGGACAGCGTTCTCATTAAAGAAGCCCAGTGTTTCATCAATTCATCAGCAGTGCATTAGGCAAATTCATTTCATATTCCAAACTTTCCATTCTCCCCTCCCCCCGCCCCCCGTCCCCCCTCCCCCGTCCCTCTTCCCCACCACCCTCACTACTTCCATCCCCAGGCCTTGTCCCTCCTTCATCTCTTTCTCTCTCGCAGTCTTGCTCCTATGAAGGCAGCTTACAGTAAGACGGCTTCACAATAAATAATGAAGACAGGGTGGGAAGAGGGGGGACGTGAGGAGAGAGGAGAGAGCAAAGGAAATAGGACAAAGTGAGAGAGACAGAGAGAAAGAGTGCAGGAGAGAGAGAGAAAGAGAGAGAGAGAGAGAGAGAGAGAGAGAGAGGCGGTGGAGTTGTGCAGTGTGGTGACTTGAGCTGCGAGTGAAAACAGTAATTTAGTGATTACAGCCCACTGCTGCCTGCATGGAAAACGGTGGGTGGGGAAAGAAGTAGAGAGAGATTGGATCCACAGCAGGCGAAATTCCGGTCTGTTAAAACAGCACTCAAACCTTCTGACCCCTGTTGCGTCCACTCAGAACTACCTAAAAATCTGCTACTCAAATCCTTTTCAGACCAATATTCCCAAACCAACACCTTTACACACACACACAGACACACACAAACAGACTAAAACGCTATAATATTTTGACTCTGGAAGGGACTTAAAGGTACAGTTTGTATAAAACGTTTGCAGGAGGGCTCGATAATGAACTGAATCTAACGAAGCCTGACAACAATATCAGCGTGTGTTAGTTAAACAAATCATACAATTGCATATCTGCCCCTTCTTTTTTTCTCAAACTTCAATAAATATTTTGTATACCTTATATTTGCTTATCAAAGAATTGGAACTGACACGTTTACAAAGTGGGATATTTCACAGACGAAGAATAAACCACATCAGCCATTTGTTGTAGTCATCGAGCAACGTGTAGTCTGATACTGATGAGCTCAAGACGAGCTAATATAATAACTATCAGGGTTATTGATAGTAAAAATAAAAATTTGTGTGATTCGGATCCACTCCACAAAGTAATGGGTTCTTCCGTGGCCCATCCTACACCCTTCCGCCGTGTTTCATGAAAATCGTGCTAGTAATTTTTCGTACACCTGCTGACAAACGAAAGAACCACACCTAAAACATAACCTCCTTGGCCGAAGTTAATATAAAAATATAAGCTGTTAATATTGGCCCAGCCGTTTTAGGGTCTCATATCAATGCCATATAATTCACTTGAGAATAGCTATCAACTAATGACATCTAATCAGATGTTCAACCAACTAATTAGCCTCAAAGTCTCGTCCAGAAGTCAAGCATGGGCAGAGAAATGTCATGTACTGACGCCTATTTATGTATTTGCAGTGTCAGGTGAGAAGATTGATATCCCTCAGGTTTGTCCCCCCTAGAGCTCACTAATTCACCCATGATATCTCTCGTTTGTTCAACCCATCCAAGTGAAGCGTAGAAACAACATATGCTGGTTCTACAGGGGTTATGTGTAATGTGGCCACTGTGAAGTTGCCAGGCAACCAGACTCCACGCTATAGCTGTTTCCCCAGTTTCCAGTCTTTATGCTGAGGCAAGTAGCTTTTACATTTATCATATTTATTTACTTTTCATGGAACTGTGGATGCTAAACAAATCTGTTTCTAAGCCATTTAAGAACTTAATATGTTGGCTTGAAGTCTTGGGCCTCAAACACCATCTGCTGATGAAGATCATGGGGTAAAGATCTTAAATCAAGCGTTCCTCTCTGAAAAGACGGCGGAGGTTTTGAAGTTGCATGAGCCGTCACAAAAGTAAGCCAAAAGAACGTACTACAACACATCAATAATACACGACAATACATGTGGCCCAAAATAGCAGGCATTTTCAAACAGCAATTATTGATGCATCAAAACATAACAGATTCATGAAAGCGGGGTCATGGATAATGTGTGGCACACATGCGACCGCTGATGTGGAGGCTGATGTGGCCTTTAGTCATGCATGAAATGACTCCCTACATGCACGTGTTGCAGCAGCGCGGCAGGCAGCAGTAATCCTCAACTTATTTGCGAAAATCATTGCCAGCATCATTACGAGTAATCATTAAATTGCTTTTACTCCATCCTACCCTCGACACAAGCACACGAACACGCAGAGAGAGAGAGAGAGAGAGAGAGAGAGAGAGAGAGAGAGAGAGAGAGATAGAGATGTGCCATTATTTAGTAGAATAAAGGAGGTTGCCATGGAGAGATTTGGGGTTTGGAATCACATGATAATTTGCAGAGATAAATTGTTTCTTTTGTGGATTCAGTTATAATCCGGTTGAACGTTTGCCACATTTGGGCTAAACTTCACAGCCGCACAATTCATCTTCCAAAAAAAAAAAAAAAAACCAGACTTGGAGTTCTTGGGTGCGCATGTGTTTGTTTTGGAGAGTTTTTGTCGGTACAGTATGCATCCAAAAGCTTGAGCTTACAGAGTGCAGTGACCCAGATCCTTTGCCTCTCAAAGGAGCAACTCGACTGTTATCGGAAAACCTCTCTCTGCTTGCATGCGCAAACGTGCACAGAAACACACCTAGCTTTGGCACACACAGATGGACAAGCGCGCATATGTGGCCATGCTTGGAAATGAGTGTGCGCGCACACACACATACACACACACACACACACACACACACACACACACACACACACACACACACACACACACACAGGCTGTTAAGCAGGATATTTTGGATTCGGTGCATTATCGCCAGTATTTGCTGAGTAGCGGCTCTTGTTTCAGAGCCAGTGGAGCTGCCTGTAGTTGCTTATGAATAATTAAGAGCTCCAGTCTTTCTGGGAGAGAACAAATCTGAAACACTCCTTTCTTCTCATCTCCCGCAGATATCTGTGCGCTCAGATCTGGGCGCTCACGGCGCGTTTGTGTCTCGGCAGCCCATCAGGGTAGAATTCCCCCCCAATCCTCTGCTGTTGTATACGCAGCAAACAATAAGCTCATGGTAGCGACTTCAAGAGATGATCTAACAAGGCAGCAACCGTGTTCAAGACAGACATGGTGATGAATTTGCAGCGGGCTTCACGGTATTACGGGCTTTTAATGGTTTCGAGACCTATGACAGAAGGCACAAAACGCTACCTGAATGTGCAAGTCTCTCGTGTGAACATGCACTCACATGTGGATCGTGTTTTTCCACTGCTTTCTCATGCCCACAGACGTGATGCTCCACAAGCACTCAGACAGCAGCCCTCGCCCTCGCTTCACCCCCTACGTCCGTCTCATTGCAAGCCTGTATAAGCACCAAAAGTTGAGTGACTTTTCTGGGCTCTGGAATGAGCGACGGTTTGTCAATGTTTTTGCCCTTAAGTGATATGCACACACATACACACACACACACACACACACACACACACACACACACACACACACACACACACACACACACACACACACTTTCTGACCTGTAAGCTCACAAGCATTCCACCTTTCATATGTACTGTACATAAAAATGTACTTTCTATCAAAAACAAAAAGGAGTTCCATTTGGGGTAAAGGTTCCATGAATCAGGACCAAAGTCTCAATAAACACTGAATATGAATGTGAGTGTGCAAGGACCTTTTGGTATTATACCTTTAAATCATTCACACACACACACACACACACACACACACACACACACACACACACACACACACACACACACACACACACACTACAAAGTGCCGATATAAGATTTAATTCGCTATTTCCCCCCTTCACTATCTAGATTTTTTCTCTATCTAAAAAAAAATACGCTTTTGGTATGCATAAATTCTCTTCAGATGGAAGTTTAGCTACCAACACATTTGTGAATGGCTTTGAACTGTGCCAGCAGAACGGAAGGCTGTAAAAAATTAAATAAATAAGAGATTTGTCGAAACGCTCAACAGGAGGATTGATGCAAGGTCACACAGTGAACAAGTTTCCTTTGAAAATATTTGTTTCAAACACCAGTAGGAGAATGCAGAGTGTGGGCAGTAAACGAAAATAAGAGTGGAGAGTGGGGCGAAGATGAAGTCAAAGGTACACACACTGCTCACTGTACATGTAGTGCGAAATCATCCTGCCTCAAATCCGTCACGGTAAGTACAAGAAGCGTGCAGATAAACATGTACAAGACTATCTACCGCAGGTGAGGCGTCGTAAGTGTTTGCTGGAGTTTACCTGCAGGCCCAGTGGTTTCCAGCGCACGTTCCTGAGCAGAGCCGGCGTGGAGCTCAGGGTGTTCTGGGGCCTTTTCTTCAGCGTGAGGATGACTCCGCATGGGTCCTCCCTCAGGGCGTTGACCAGGTTCTTCAGCTGCCAGCCCACCTGAAGAGCACACACACCGGGCTACCGAAACAACTGCCGCAAACAACTACACACACATTTGTGGTGCACAGAATGCACTAGGAGCAGCCAAGTCGGCTGAGGGAAACCACCACGCACAGATATTGAGCTTTCCAAACTGTTGCTGCAAACTGCCACTAAAACACCAGTTACTAGTTCATTATTTAATCATTTTATTAGACTGAGACAGTGGAGAGATGATAGGAAATGAGGGAGAGACAGATCCAACAGAGGTCCCCAGCTCGAACTGTGGACCCTGCTGTCCACAATCAGTGTCTTGACACCTAAACCTGTGGTTCAACCCCACGCTGCTATTTACAACAACAACCGATATACAGTGACCATGAACCGTTTCTATCATGTATGCTTTCAGGCCTGTATGTTTACATGGGACTTTAGGTATAAAATTAGGAAAAACAAATGACTATTTAATGAAGATAGCACCACCATGTGACCACTTATATCATGCTTTTTCCTGAATACCTAGTCTAAGTCCTTATAGGCCATCTTCACCAAATGTGGTGCATAAAATACTTAAATGAGCTGAGACACTGCCACTATGCACCACACTCTCCCAGTGCCACTGATCTGCATGTTCAGATAAAGGATGGGATTGGTATGGTTTAGTTATAAGGAAGAGAGAGAGGGATGTTGAAAGAGTAAGAAAGGAGTGCTGACTGCAGAGTTTCTTCGTGGTTCCGGCCTGATCGTCTCCAGAGCTCGCAGCCCTCGTCAGGCCATTGATTGGCTACACTGGTCCCAGCTACTGGATGTGTCCGCAGAGGCCACCGCGCTTACACACACCCGCTCTCACACACACACACACACACACACACACACACACACACACACACACATACACACACACACACACACACACACACACACACACACACACACACACACACACACACACAGAGATGGAACCACTCTGACCTTATTCCTGACATAATGATGACCAGCCTGTGTCAGCCTTTGGCCTTCCTGTTCTCTTCGGCCCATTCAGAACGCCAAACATCGTTCACCAGCAACAAGAGCTTCGATGTAATTTACTACAGTATGTTTAGTCCTGTTCGGCCCCACTAAAACAAAAGAGGGCATACTAGGACACACTGGGACACACTGTAGTTAATATCCTAGTGACAGAAATGGGGCTAGGTGTCAAACCGAACTGGAAGAAATGTGCCCGTGTATCAAAAACCTTCAAGTACCAAAATCTGATTTTGAATCTCTGGGCAGATTTGAAATATTATATAGCTCTTCTTTGATCACCACTTGATTGCTTTTGTTCAGACAACTTTTCCCAGTTGATAATTTTGAGCACTGAGTTAGATGAGAAGATCGATACCACTCTCATATCTGTCCGTTTAATACGTAGAAACTACTGCCAGGCTCACTGTTAGCTTTGCTTAGCTTAGCGTAAAGACCTGAGGCAGGGGGAAACAGGTGGCCTAGGCCTGTCAATGGGTTAAAAAAAACATTACTCCCTACCAGCAGAGATGGGCAAAAATACAAAATACCCCTCAAATAAATTTATTAAAATGAAATACAAAATACTGATGCCAGAAAATGTAACGTCTCTTGATAAGGTTATCATGAACATACAAGCTCCCAATCTCCCTCTTCCTATAGCTAGCTACTCGACTGATAAGCAGAGATGGGCAGCATTTCTATTACTTGTATTTGAAATACGTATTTCAATTACTTTTGAGTATTTTGTCATTTGTATTTGATAGGGCCGATAAAAAAATCTAACGTAATTTGTAACAAAATACTTTAGAGTGGAGTAATTTTGTATTTAAAATACTCAAAATACTTTCTCCACGAATCAAAAAACAGTTCACGAGTTCAGTCTTCAGATCTTCAAGTTCAACGGATTGTCTGTCAAGGTAAATATTTTATCTGAGTGTGACAGATGTCAACTAGCTTGATGTATAATTTATGTCTGGGTCTGGCTACATAGCCTATTGTATATACATGGTTATAATATCAAGCTAGTGATCGATGCTAACATGCTAATAATGCTAGCATGCTGTCTAGGCTAGTGCATAGCCAGTGTTTAGCAAGTTAACTTATCAGTCGAGTAGCTAGCTATAAGAAGAGGGAGAGGGAGATTGGGAGCTTGTATGTTCATGATAACCTTATCAAGAGACGTCTGACCATCTAATCTTGCACTGTATTACAAGTTATGCTGTATCTTCTCAATATGAATGTCATAATGCCATATCAATTCCTGGCAGATAATATAGTTCACAGTTAGCCAGGCTATGACAGTACATGTCCATTTGTTAAAAAAAAACAAAAAAACATTAAATATCCAATTTATTTTATTTAAAAGGCATATTATGAAAGCCAAAAAAACAGCCAAAGTTTTTGGGCTGTTAAGTCCCATTAATAAAAATATATATATACATAATCAATGAAGTTGTTGTCTTTTAATAGCTTTGCTTAGTTACACTGACATTCTGTGACTGTTCTTCCTTTTTGTGGGGTTCACCAGAGCTTTGTGTACATTATATAGCCCAAACCTGAATGCTCTGCTATACCAAATTGTGAGAAAACGGAAAATCCAGAAAGAATATTTCCTATATTTTAAATACAAAATACATGTATTGTATTTTGTTACATTTTCTGGCACCAGTATTTTGTAATTTATTTTAATACATTTATTTGAGGGGTATTTTGTATTTTGTATCAAAATACATTTTTATGTATTTTTGCCCATCTCTGCTGATAAGTTAACTTGCTAAACACTGGCTATGCACTAGCCTAGACAGCATGCTAGCATCATTAGCATGTTAGCATCGATCGCTAGCTTGATATTATAACCATAACCATGTATATACAATAGGCTATGTAGCCAGACCCAGACATAAATTATAAATAAATTATACATCAAGCTAGTTGACATCTGTCACACTCAATAACTCTAAAATATTTACCTTGACAGACAATCCGTTGAACTTGAAGATCTGAAGACTGAACTCGTGAACTGTTTTTTGATTCGTGGAGAAAGTATTTTGAGTATTTTAAATACAAAATTACTCCACTCTAAAGTATTTTGTTACAAATTATGTTATATTTTTTATCGGCCCTATCAAATACAAATTACAAAATACTCAAAAGTAATTGAAATACGTATTTCAAATACAAGTAATAGAAATACTGCCCATCTCTGCCTACCAGCACCTCTAAAGCCCTTCAATTAACATGTCATATATCTTGTTTGTTTAGGCTAACTGTGCCCACCCCCCCTGCTTCCAGTCTTAAACTAATCTAAGCTAGCTGTCACCCGGCTGTAGCTTAATAATAAACGGACAGGTATGAGTGTGGCATTGATCTTCTCTTCTATCCCTCGGCTTGAAAGATGATGTGCGTATTTCTCAAAATATCAACCTATTCCTTGAACAGAAGAAGCCAAAGTTCTCACATAGTTTTGCTTGTAAATACAGGTATTGTACCCGCACTGGTATTGTACAACTTCAAAGAACACCAAGCCTCTGACAGAATTCATTCCAACTCTGAATGCACTGACCTGAGAGGGAACTGGACCACGATCATGCAACCCTCGTTAATTCCACCACAACGGTGGATAGCACACAACAGTGTATGTTCACAGCAAACACGAGGCCTTTCCTAACCAGGCCGGTTTAGAAAAGGTTCTGATATGCAAATATGCAGAGAGTGGAAAGGGAAACAGATAGAGACCTACCAAAAATAATAATAGAGCATAAACTGCTGCTGGAGAGGTTTTTCAAATCCCTGGGGTCTTCATTATTTTCCCAGATGCTATTACCTCCACATAATTATGTTGCCTCTTCAAACAATCAGTTTGTTATTTGAGCAAATTCCACATTTTACCTCAAAAGAGAAGCTGAGCTAAAAAGTCCTGTTTTGAAGTGGGTCTCAAACAGAAGCTCATGCATAGACATGAAGGCAGCGCTGTTGCTAAATACGTGGGATAGGCCTACATAATGATTCCATAATGTAATGGAATTTGTTCATTCAATATTCACATTAATCTAATTCTTGAATGTGGAGCCTCACTTGATGGACTTATCAGCCGCGATGTTGACAGAGAGTTTGTATGTGTACGTCTTTCCACCTCAGCAGCTCGATTTAGGATTGGAAAAAAATTGCTATCTTGATGAGAGACTTCCCTCCGCTGTTCTTTTCATCCTCTCTCTCTTCTCCCCAAGTCCCTCTTTACTTCCTCCTCCCTTTTTTCGCCCCACTCTCCCAGCACTGCCTCATCCCAACATCCCCTGACTACTTTACTCCCATTTTCCCCATCACACACATACACACACACCTCTGTCCCACCCTCCGCCCCCCTCTGCTTATCTCCTCCCCCAGAGTGAGGGATCAGAGTGGTGAGGGTCTAGCTGAGGGAGTAATGAGGGGTTGGAGCTGAGAGCCTGGCATGGTGCGATCTGCACTGTCACCCCGAGGAGAGAGAGAGGGAGAGGGAGAGGGCGAGATAGATAACACGCGGCTCCATCACGCGTAAATCAGCGCCTGCATGGCCGCTTTCGAATGAGCAGCACCTATCGAGACGTACGAGGAAATACTTACGGGGAAAAGCACATAAAAGACGTCGACACACAAGTCTTCTTTCCCCCCTCGGAAATCTCAAATAAATAACAAATCGTTTGTGCCAGAGCTGACAGCACAGGCAATAGACAGCGCGCTCAATCACATGCTCTCACAAGGCGCCGTTCCATTTAAAATGGCTGCCCATTTTCGTGCTTCCCTCTGATGTGATGAGTTGAAGGCGGAAATACAACTTATTCAAGTCGGAAAGTGGAACATGAGTTCACATTTCAAACCAGACACCTCCTTCGGGGTTTTTCTAGCGACAATGGGAGCAAATTCCGGAAAGAGTGAGCTGACAATCACACTGGACTGAACAAAGGTAACAATCGTCCCATAATCTGCTCCCGCAGCAAGTCTAATTAGCCTACATAGCTGCACAGGCACAGGACAGGAAGCACCATGGCGGCAGTAGCGGTGGTGGTGGTGGTGGTGGTGGCGGCAGACATCATGTTCCTTGACATATCCTCAACAGAGCACAGGATGGAGAACGAAAGGCGGTTTGCAGTGGAAACACATGGGAACTACATTTCCTGTGACTCTTTTGTGAGCACAGTGTTGTGTTTGGAAGCTTGTTAACTCACCACTGTCTGGTGGTTGACTTGGATCACCTCATCCCCTGCATGGATCTTCTTACACAGGTCTGCTGGAGACTGCAGAGGCAGAAATTGGAAGATAGAATAGAACAATGGGAACATGTTAGTGGTGTAACGGACCACAGTTGATCCGTGATCCAGCCCCTCACAACTCTCTTTCCGCGGTTTGGCACGGATGTGAACCGCAAATTAATTGCACAATTTACTCACCATAATGTGAAATAAAGTTTTACTGCCATTCGATACAGGCCGATGTTCAATAACAATATGTGATCGGCATTAATGCTTTCAAGTCGCCAATACCTGATAATGCTACATTGTGAACAACAGATCCAGAGGAGGAAAGCTAGTAATATTATCAGCGCAGGAGCTAACAACACATACGGAGGTTCCATTGGGTTCCATTGTGATGTGTTTATTCTCCATTCAGTAAACTTGAGTATCGGACAAAGGTAAATTATAACGTTATCATGATGTGTTCAAACGTAATCTCGAAAAAATGACGCTTTTGGAGAGACACTTAAATGAATCCAGTTGTTTGAAGGAGATGTTTTCACAGCAACATGCATAGATGTTAGCAATGGAGTCATGACCTGTTTAACTTCTTAACACTATAACTAAGCAGCTTATAATACATAATTAAAACTACCAATGATAAGATTGTTTTCATCAACAAGAATACAATCTTTAAATGTTCTAATGATTTGAATTCTATGTTTTTATGCAAACAACCACTATAGAATTTTTGACAGTTTACACTGACCTCGGGACAGCTGAAATATTTTTTTAGCACGGCTGTGAAGAAAAAAATTGTCTTGAGCCTTGTATACCAGCGGCTACAGCTAAAATCCTCAAAAACTACCAGCAATCGGCTTCGGCAGTAAAGAAACGTGATCGGGGCATCTCTAAAAGTTCCCTCTTTTTTTTTCTCCGCTCTTCGGATCTGTGGGACTAAGCCGTGACATGATCTGACCCGACAGTTTTGTGATCTGTTTCACCCCTGGAACACGTTCAGGATACGTTGCTGTAAGGCATGGATTCATTGTCATTGTGGAATTTGAGACCATGAACTGTAGTGCTTCCTACTGAATGAAACAGGAACTCACGTTCTCTGTGGTTCCGGTGATGACGTGGAGCCCGTCATATGTCGATTTGATATACATCCCCTGGAACACAGGCATATGGAGGGAGGATTATATAACACAGAGTACAAGGGGAAATACATGATACAGATGTTTCACACCTGTAAATATGCGTCTATATCTGCATCTCTGTCTTTATACTTTAGTTTGGGAGTGAGATTTGACTTACTGATGGGTGACAAGTTAAAGGTAAGGTAAGTAAGGTACGGTGTTGGCCAAGAGGCTCCAGAACAGATTCGGTGATTCTTGCTTGAGATCCTCCAAATCTTTGAACTCTTTTCTTCCAAAAGATATTCTCTCACTTTGTGTTTTGATGATGGTGGTCGGTGCAAAATCTCCAATTGGGTTGACTTCAAAGGCTTTTTTAGTGTATGATACCAATCAATTATATACTCTTCTAACCATTCAGCTCTGTATGAAGATAATGATGCTTTTGTTGTTTTCCCACAGATTTGCTCATGTCTTTCCAATAATTCGTCTTCATCTGTACTGTTTTTTTTATAATTTTACCCAACTAACGTCTTGCCTTAAAAGCAAAAAACATCCAATTTTCACCTGAAGTCCCGCAACAGTAAATAATGAATACGAGTGTAAAAGGCAGGCATCGCATAATTACACACTGTGAATATTTAACTATTATTCCTGACATTTGAGTCAGTCGTGTAAAGACACTATCAACAGCTTTGAAAGAGGAGTGTTCAAATGCTGTGAGAAAAACAATAAATAAAGTCTGAATACCAATTTACTTATGAGGAATTGTGCTGCTAAAACGCTCATCGGAGCTGAGGGGAACTGCAGAGGACTCCTTTTCACATTACACACAGTAATTTGGTTTATATGAAAATATATGAAATTTGGTTTATAAGAAACTATTGATTAGTGCACCTTTAAAAACAGCTGTGGTGGATACACGTGTACATGCTCAGCTGTATCCTTACCAGCCCTTCACTGGGCATGATGCTGGTGAGGTGGACCACCTCCAGGTGGGCAGACTGGGAGACCAGAGAGTCCGACGACAGTGAGATGATGTGGTCGCATATCCCCGCTAAGGTCTTACACTGGCGATGGCACCGGAGGTGGGGAAGGCAGGCAGGAGGGGACGAGAAAAGACAGGAAACAGTGGGAAAGAGAGAGTGAGTGGCCAAAAAGAGAAAAAGAAAGTTAGTGAGATTGGTTTTGGTTCGCGAGGGATGCCGTGACCTAGCTGGAGGAGGTGAAACAGAAATCATTTCATCAGATTGTTCCACATCGCCACTTCCATCACTCCGGCACACAAACTGTTTCCTGTCACCGTCTGTCCACAGGCATGCCCACAAGACACCGTCACAGACAGAACAACACATCACCGATACCAGCCAACCCCCGAGGAGCCCAGATGACATTTTCTAACATCTAAATTACACAGCACAGATTTCATTTGTTGTTATCTGTCTTTTTTTTCTTATTTTCTTTTTCTTTTTTTGGAGGGGTGGGGGGGACCTATATCAGCTATTTTTGGATTTGCATCAACTAAACAAAATCCGACACAGTGTAGAGTGGTTAGATTATCCGTGCTCCAGTTTTTTCCACTACACTTAAATTCCTAATGCATATTACCTAATAGCGTAGTGCATCTGAGCAAATACGCCAAATAAAAAGCACGGCTTTGCGTTGCCTTTGTTCCAAATAAACCTTGACTGTTTTTCAGGGTATTTGTCTGCTTGGTCATGCACGCTCGGTAATTTGTCATCGGCAACATCTCTGCCTTCTAACCATGGCTGACTGACTACAGTGGGCTTACAGAGACCGTTACCCTAGTGATCCTGCCTCATCGCATCGCTGCTTGGTGCGCGCGCACACAAACGCACGCGCGCACACAAACACGCGTACACTGGAACGTATCAGACATACATGTCATGAAATATATGTTGTCTGCATTCACACAGGCAGCATGATGGTGATGAACCCTGCATAAGATAATCTTCTGATCTCAATCTTAATGAGCAATTACCGGATTATGGTTGATGAAGTGAACAGAGGAGATCTTCAGGACACACACACACACACACACACACACACACACACACACACACGCACAGCCTATGATTCATACAGTGTGAGAGAAAAGGTGGAGGATCTTCAGCGAGCTGGCTATTTGATGCTTATGCTCTCTCTGTCTCCCTCACTGTCTCTTGCTCTCTCACACACACACACACACACACACACACACACACACACACACACACACACACACACACTTCCATCCTTTTCTAGGTCAGTTATTTGAACAATACACGGCCTGTTTAGTTTCCTGTTTACACAGACAGTAATATTGTGTTAGTCAACACAGGTTCCACGTTGCGTAGGACTGTTCGCGTCATCCGCTGACACCAAACAAGCTATAATTTGAAAAACAAAACAAAAGGGGAAATAGATAAAGAAGTGAGGAATGAGTAGGGGAGCCACAGAAAGCCGAGTGTGTCCAATCCCGCCTATAGAACTATAAATAGCATGCGAAGTCCCCCGCTGGAAACCACGGCCAGTGACAATGTTGTGGCTCTGCTTGCATCCCCCTTTGATCATTGGACTAATAGTCTTGACCTGGGATTAACACGGGCCGAGAGACAAAAGGGCCCGCTACCAGCGTGGAGACTCTGGACTCCTGCAGCGCTGACACACCCAGCCTTGATGTGACACGCCTCCGGGGAATCAGAGCGCAGATTATGGGGAAGTTAACTTATGTGGCTCGCTGGCGTGAGATTTAAGAGCAGTCAAACAGAAAGCCAGACATAGTACGCTGCCAAATGGATTAAGCTCTGGCTGCCCCCCCGACCCCCACCCTGCTCTGGCCCTCTCCTCACCCACCACCTGCCTCATTCTCACTCTCGCCTATACTTTCCTCATCGACTCGCACCTTCTCCATCGCGCCACAGCTATGCTCGACCATGCGTGAGCACGCGCGGCAAATACGAACCTGAGCCGAGACGCAGGGAAAGATGAAGAGATGTGGAGGGGGAGGAGCGGAGCGGCGGGGAGGGAGAGTCCGGGAGGAAAGGGGAGAGAACAAGGGGAAGGGGAAAACACACAACTAGGACAGTCTTATGTAATTCCTCTCATCCTTATGCATGCATGCACATAAAAACACACACTCATACACACTTCACGCTCCATCAGACACACAGACTCACACATGCTCATATCTTATCTCCTTCGCACACGCACGCACACACGCACGCACTCACGCACACAGACACACACACACACACACGCACACACACGCACACACACACACACACACACACACTCTATCCCCGTCCATCTGATTGCTGCAGGCCGTAGTCTGGAGGAGAGCAGAGTAGCAGTGGGTTTTGCATTATTAAGCAGAAGCTGACAAACGCACAACTACGGCTACAGTAGCTATACAGCAGAGCTGACCAGAGCTTTAAACAGTGTCTGAACCCCACTGTGCACTCTGGTGACTCCCTCGTGCTGTCTGTCTGTCTGAATCGACCTCCATATATCACTTAAGCCAAGCTACCGACACCACCATGGAAAAGGAGTTTAAAACTTTTATTTCTGTCATTCTGTAAAAAATACAAAAGTAAAATGCAGACTGGGTCTTTTTAGAGTATATCTACAGTCACTGGATATTACTAATGCAAGATGTATTAGTTATGTTAGCAACTAATAACAGTTTGATGTAGGAGCAGGGTCATTTCAACTACTATAAATGATGGCGTCATTTGAATATTATTATTTCAAGAGATGCTCATGTGCATGTGATGAGAATTTGAATCAGTGAAGCAAAGTACCATGTTGCCTGTCAAATTCCTGAGTAAATGTACAAGATAATGTTTCATCAATGGTCTGAGATGTAGTTTTCAGAGAATAAATTAGTTAGTTCGTTAGTTAGTGAGCAGTTAGGTAGATAGTTAGGTAGTTATTTTACATTTCTATGTCATCTTATGAATGTGGTCCATCCCACACTGAGTTGACAGTACATGTTAAATATCCAAAATACAGCAGACACTTTCCCACACATGCGAAACCAAAAGAAAGATCTCAAGGCTATATTAATTGAATGCAATGGATGTCTACATACAAATTCAGAAGTAGATAGTCCACTGATTAGCAGAGGAAAGTGTGAAATAAATTGTTTTTGATAACTGTATGCCCTGTACACCCTGACGCCATTTTCACTGTGGCCTTTTGCACGTCTGCAAGTCCGCTGACTCCAGTATATACACAAATAGAATTGTATTTCTTAACAGTCACCTCGCTTTAACTCTCAGCTCTCTTTGAACCTTTGACTGACCTCTTCGTTCCCCTCCTGGCAGACGGCGTCTCACTTCCTTTAAAAACAGTCTGTCTCTAAGCAGATTACACATCAGCATGTGACACCTATCCTTTAGAGCAGAGGTATGGAAGACAAATGTTGTTCTGTGGAGACCAGTGATCTCTGTGCGATCTGAGCCCATTTGAAAATGCTTTAATAAACTCTTGAGAGACAACTCGGTTCTCAATCTTAATTTCCGATTTCCGCCACAAAAGACACTGCACATACTAGTTTTTATCCTTTTTACTCATTCTCGAGGTAACTGTGAAATGCTTCGTATGTGACCACTTTCCTGTTCCACTGATCAGATCTCAGCTGTGCATCATCATCTTCATACATGTGTGCCTGTCCGTTGAGAATGATTTAGTGGCAGTTTTCCCTGATTAATTTCTAAAACACGTACAGTAGTAAACAAGGTCAGCAAGAAAGCAACATCTGAAGACAAACACCTCCTCTCCCCTCTCTCTCTCTCTCTCTCTCTCTCCCTCTCTCTCTCTCTCTCTCTCTCTCTCTCTCTCTCCCTCTCTCTCTCCCTCTCTTCGCGGTCTCCCTATTTCACACATAAACCTCCCACACAAAACAGACTTAGTCATGAGTAGCCTTTAGTCTGGCACCTAGAGTTTTTGTGTGTGTGTGTGTGTGTGTGTGTGTGTGTGTGTGTGTGTGTGTGTGTGTTTGTTTGTTTGTTTGTTTGTTTATGTGTGTGCACACATGTGCAGAGCCATTTCAATATTTGAGTGTCCCTGATGTCACTGTCCTGTGTCATTAACAGGCCTGTAACAACAGAGGTAAACGACAAGCAAAAAGCTAAAGGGGGAAGTCACTTTGACGAGGGGGGACATCGCATCAGAGGGACACCACCATCTCAAATGCAGACTTATGCTTGGTTTTGTTAAGAGAAATTTGTAATACAATGGCACATATACTGTATACTGATGGAACAGCTGATGTGGGGTTTATTTCTTGGAGTAAAATGGTCAGATCTTTTTCTGTGAACTCCCCCTGCTAACGTTTTCGATGGTTTCCTCCACCTGACCTTGAATGGCAGCAGGAAGTGTCCTGATCCGACTGTCAGCCCAGATCAGACACTAGCTGCTCACTCGGTTCCACACGTGGACACAGACAGTTCTCCGTCATGCATACATGCACGCACACGCACACACACACACACACACACACACACACACTGACACGCACGCGCAGAGACACACACAAACATGCACACAGAAGCGAAACTGGAGCTTTCAAAAGGCCTCAGGCTCGCTTGCGCTTTAACAAACAGTTTTGTAGCACAAATTCCCACAAAAAAACACACAGAGTGCTTTGACGTGCACACAACGTCTTCCACGCAGAAAACACACACACACAGACGGTTTTCAGGTTTTCAATGTGTTTGTGAACTCGTGCAGTTTTGTTGCAGAACCATTACGAGTGTCATCGGAAACAAAATTGCAAAATAATTTGTCAACCAGCAGAGATATGACTTCATGAAAGGAATGGTTCCACATTTTAGAGCTGTCATGGTTCTGTCCAAAGAGAACAAAATCCTCCTACCGCCACAAATGAGTTATTCATATATTATTATCATGTTATGTTTCCTTTGTTTTATCTGTACAAAACCTGAAGTGGAAAAATAGCAACTTTTATGGGATGGTGTTTTTGTAAGAGGTTATGACCGGAATGTTTCTTGGCCCGGAGCAGTAACTTCCTGGAGTCTCTGCTGGTTGCCTGGCAACTGCTCCCCTGTATTACGCTTCTTTCTTTTAAACGGACTTCTATGGCCAAAATAATTTGATATACCGTGTTAATTACTGACCTTTAGAGGGGCTGCTAGGTAGATCAGAGCCAGGCTTGCTGTTTTGTCCTTGTTTCCAGCCCTCATCTAAGCTAAGCTAACGGTCTGCTGACCTTATCTTCCTATTTAATGTACAGATAAAAGAGTGGTGTTGAACTCTTCATCCAACCCTCGGCAAGAGAGCTTATGTTCCAAAACGCTGAACTACTCCTTGTTTTAGAAAAGGGAGATTCTGTGTGGCACATGTCGACTGTGAATAAGAACCTTAGAATATGTTGAATATAATGCTTTACAAACTAATATGTGATCCAACCAGAGAGGGAAGGATGCTGAAATAATATCAGACTTTATACTGTATACACTACAGCCGTCTTGATGTAACTATTGTATCTGTGCATTTAACAGCTGTCATCGTTGAGTATGCAAATGTACCTCTTCCATGTTCTCTGTGATGGACACAGGCCAAAAAACTTTGACATTTTAAAGCGGAAACTTACCACATGGAGAATCTTATTCTCTGTCTCGTACACAGTGCAGTCCTGTAAAATGAGAAGAGGGCAGAAAAAGAGGGAAGAGGAAAACATGAGATGGAGAAAGCATCAACGTGGAAGCTCAAATATCTTCCTCCTCCGGATATAATAACCAGGAGAGAAATGAGACGGCCAACCGGAGGAAAGATGGATGACTTCTTTCTCGATGGAGAACATCAGCAGTCAGCTATTTCATATCTAACCTTCCACATTATGCACATTACTTTATAATCTAGGCAGACTAAAAACGTTGGATTGACCAGTTCTGGATCTGCTCCGCTGCTTGGAGCCTCCGCAGGATTTAGAGAACTACAATATTCGAACATGACAGATTGTTATTTAACGATAGCTGATAGTTAATCTATTTCTGGGAAAGCAGCCCACTGAATCCACCACATGTGCATGGTGGCGGTTAATTCACCCATTTGATGCATTAGTGCGGGCGCTGCTGCCACCTTTGTCTGTGCCGCTGCAGCCTGGCATCCACATGTTCATTTGGCCCATTGTGGACCTATACGGTGGCCCCTTTCTCCATCCTGTCCTCTGGCCCTTGTAAGTGAGGGTTGGGGTGTTGGGGGTGTTATCTGCTTGGCTCCAGGACTCGCTCCGGGCACACGCACAAACACACTCTCACACACTCTAAGCGGGCTCTTACAAGGGAGGACGTGGATGGAGTCCAGGAGAGCAGACATACTTTCTGTCCAAACAATGAGATTTCTGCAGTATCAAGAGTGTGTGTGTGTGTGTGTGTGTGTGTGTGTGTGTGTGTGTGTGTGTGTGTGTGTGTGTGTGTGTGTGTGCGTGCGTGCGTGCGTGCGTGCGTGCGTGTGTGTGTGTGTGAATGCATTCCCAGTTCTGTTTTCTAAAAAATTGTGTGTGTAAATGTGGCGAATCCTCGCGAGGGAGCGAGCCAGAGGGGGAGCAGAAGGAGGACAGGAAATTAAGGGATGAGAGACCCCTAGCTCATTCTCCATCAGGGCCACCAGTTAAGCAGAGGATGTGGTCCAACAGTGAGTCAATGAGCACTTTGCCGACGGCTGTTACTGAGAGCGCCTCGTCCCATCAGCCATGCTGCAAACAGCCGGTGGGAGTGGACATATGTTCCACTCATAGTCAAATCTATACAAACGAGCTGTAGACCACAACAAGCTGTGTGAGTAGCGCTCGCTCCCAATCCAAACCCACTTTAGCTTCGCCTTTTCAATTCACGATCGTGACCTTTACTGTGTCCAGTGCAACAAATACGGACATGATGGATTGTGTGATGCGTGCATCCTGCATGTCCGTGAGAGTGAGTGTCACCTGTTGCACGATGGTGGTCAACTCTAGGCAGAGCTGCACGATGTTGTTCTTCAGTAATGAATACTCTGTCACGCTGGCGAACGGAGACCTGAAGCAGACAGGAAGAAAAGAAATCAGCGTGAAAATGTGGATAACTTTTGTAGAACATTGGATTAGTGCTGATCTCATCCTACGTTTCGTTATTGTTTTCATCAAATGCTCCTGTTTAAAGTACAGCGTTTATCTTCCCCAGGGTAAAATAGCTCCCAAAATCACACTTAAATGAATGTGAGCAAAGCATATTCAGCCATTCTATTAAAAAACCACATGAGTTCCTTTCTGTCTTCAAGGACGTGATTTTTTCCATATTGGTGTTTTTATTTGGTTCCGTTCATTTATTTGCAAACAGTGTGATTTTATGATCGGGCAGTAAGAGACTGAGCAATAAAAAAATAAAAAAATTCTCTGCTCCTCTCAGAGCACATAAGCAAGTGATAAAGACAAACAACAATATTTGGTTTCATATCGTGTCCAGGAGGCTGTGCAACACAGGGATCTACTGAAGCTCAAACATTGCTTTATTTGTAAGTGTAAAGTTTTTTTTCCCGTATGGTTCCATCAGTTGATCTAACTTCACGATAACAACTTAAAAAAACACCCGTCCATGAATTATGATTCTGTATTAAAGGGTAACAATATCTGGAGCACCTGATAATGTAATTACACCGCACAATACACAATACAAACAACCTAAGTTTATTATGTGTTATCATACAACGCATTCTCATTCAAAACTTGTAAGACACAGAGTCAGTGGTGCTAAGCCTCAAACTTACTATACTACTATATATTTCAATATTTGTGATTATCCTTTGTAATATTTTCCTAAAAATTAATTGGTCTAATTGATTTCACAGCGTGGTCGCTACCTGTCGAGCCAGGCTAGCAGGTTCTTGGCTGCACCAATCAGATCCACCACCGACGTGAGGAAGTCGTTGGGTAGCCTCCGTGACGCGCGTCCGTCGTAGTGTCCGCCCCTCCGCCGGCCCAGGATGAAGTTCTGGAGGTTCTTCGCCGAAGCGTTCAGCTTGTGGGACAGAGTCCGGAGGTTCTCCGTCTCTAGGCCGTAGTTCTGGAGGACAAACAGAGGGGTTGGTTTCAGGAGTAGAATCTCATATATTTATCGCTGCTGCTCTGCTAACCAGCAGCTTTCGTGACACAGTCTGTGTGGACATTGTGCTATAAATCACTGCTTTGCAGTTTATTTGTGGCAGCTAGTTGTTTGATTAAAGATTAAAGAAACCATTTTGGAATCTGTCCTGGAGTTAGAGTCAGTTAAGTCCCATTGAGCTGGAGTCAGGATGTGGTTACCTTAGCATGGAGACTGGAAGCTGTGAGAGACAGCTAGCAAGGCTCTCTCCAAAGTAAAGAAATATGACATTCACTTGTTAACACTTTGTAGACACAAAAAGAAACATAAAAACGACCATTTGTGGTAGCTAGCCCCATACTTGACTCAAAAACACGAGATAGCTATTGATCATCTCATCCTACAAGAGAAGAGAGCAAGCAAGAGATTTACCGAAATGAAATACAGGTTGATATAAATCCTTTTTGTATCCACAAAGAAACACGAGGGAGTAATGTGAAACCACTGCAATATATTTTGGAATAGATACAACATAACCTTTCCACAAGTGTTATAGGTAAAGGGGGAAAAGAAGCATTTACTGTGATTGAACTCTGATTATTCTGAGCAGAATTAACGAAAACAAGAATTGCTATCTCTGAATCTCAATTAGCATTTTCATATAACAGTCACTCTCCACTCCAATACAAGAACAACAAGCTGGTCGAGTAGCCCATTACTGCACTGTGACCCTTTTAAATGAACACACACACACACACATACACACACACACACACACACACACACACACACACACACACACACACACACACACACACACACACACACACACACACACACACACACACACACACACACACACACACACACACACACACACACACACACACACACACACACATCCTTGTAAAGTCAGATGCACAGGCTCAGCTAGACGTATCTATTCCTCCTCTGCCTCTAGATCTATTCTACACAGTCACGACCACAGTGACTACAAAGGAGAGAGGGTTTCACTGTGGCAGCAGAGAGAGAAAGAGAGAGAGAGAGAGAGAGAGAGAGAGAGAGAGAGAGCGAGAGAGAGAGAGAGAGGAGGAGGAGAGAGCACCCAGCTATGCATCTCACTGAAACTGGGTCATACATACACTGCGTTCTGTATAATCTTCTGTGTTCTGTGAGAATGTAGATGTATACATGAACTTGGAGCGCACATGTTTGCACAGCTGTAATCAGTCTGTCCTGTGATTCGATCTAAAGCTGTGTGCGTCTCTCTCTCTCCAGGGGACAGAGTGCTGAGATGAAGCGGGGGGGGAGGAGAATAATGCCCTGTGTCGACTGTCTGAATGTGTGTGTGTGTGTGTGTGTGTGTGTGTGTGTGTGTGTGTGTGGTGAAAGAGAGAGAAGAAATTATTTGAGCAGTGCGTGCATTTGTGTGCCTGTGTGTGTGTGTGTGTCAAATCAATACAGTAAGAGGGCGATGCCATTAAGCAACCCCCCGCCCCTTCCCTCCACCTTCATGTCGATGTGGTTGCCATGGCAACCATGTGTGGAGTTGCCTCTCCTCCATGCTGATTATTTCTACCATTGTTGTTCGCAGAATCACACTCAAGCGCTGTATATGAAATGTTTTGAAAAATGGGAGACTTGTCAACATTAAATCCTTTTCTTTTCCAAAGTAAAGCATCGATCAGTCCTGCCGTACATTCTCACACCAAAGTGTTGCGTATATCGCCTCTATTAATCACGAGAATATGGATTGTGTGTGTGTTGCTCTCAGCTCGGAGGATATGGGTTCGCTGCTCAACTCAGGCAGATGAGTTTTGTTTAATGAGTGAATTTTAGATTTTTACTGCAGGTTTACCCAAAACCAACGCAGCTACAAGTTTCTGCAATAAAAAAAGAAAGAAAAAGAAACCACTGTTTTTTATCATTTATGGTCACATTTGTGTCGACACCTGCCGTATCAAATGTGCTTTATAAATAAACTTGACTTGAAATTATAAAACAAGGTCAGCAGCTCTTTTTTTTTTAATGGGACTGTTTCAAAGAAAGTGTTTTAATTCAGAGAGTGCAAAAACAACTAGACGAAAAAACAATTACTGCACAAGACCATCAACCAAGCTGTGTCAAAAAAAACATTTTAAACTACAATTACCACAAACCAGTCAGGTTTCTGTTCACATCCATGTCTGGGAGGCTCCCTCACAGACTACAGGGGCAAACCCAAAGATATTTCCGATATGGGACAGCTGAGGAATCTTGTCTAATTAGCTCAAATGAAGACTAGAAATATAAATTATGGCCGACTATTCAATAACGTTCACGTAACCAGCAGGATTTCTAAAATCAGTTTGGAGGCACACAGGGTGGCACTTAAAAGGTCCCAACATGGAAAGCTGACTCATCTGTGTGACAGTTACAGGAGGAGATGACGACATGAATCCCCTTCTCACAACAAAAGCAGAACAAAAGCAGAACTGGGACATTTCTCCAAAGATAATAAAGCTACCTAATTATTGTAATGGATTATGCCAAGATATTTTAAGTTCCAGAGACTTAAATTGTTTGTAAGATGTTTTGGTAGAGAGGCAGAACATCCCGCCTGCTTGCATGGCTTTTCTTTCAAGTCCAAACACATGAAGGTCGGATTTAATAAAAACCCTAAAATCCTGATAGAGAACTGTAAAGAAGAAGTGTTGCTGTGTTTTGATGTTGTAAGCTAATTCACTGCTAAAACATACTTGGAATGAGCCTTTTCCTGGGGGGTTGGGGGGGGGGGGGGCATAGAAGCTTACGGCTTCATCTATCACCACATCGGGTTGTAAAAAGCTAAAACTGAAAAAGCAATTTCAGAGAACAGTGGACAGAAGGGTATACAATAAGCGTTTGAGGGATGTATCCCGGATGTCAAACTGCTACGTCATTGCAATGTGTGCTAACTGTGCTAGCGGGCTGCAGCGCTACTAGCGATTAGCATATACGTTTTATTACACCCCAGCTTACTGAAACTGTTTAAAATGACCACGCGAAAGTATTTCCCTCCCGCGAGCCTCAGACCCCTCTTCACCCGTTGTTAAACTCCACTAATTCTCCGGCAGCTTTGACAATGTCCACGTGGTAACATTATGCCTGCTCAGCGGCAGATACGCGTCTGACATCTCTCCGCCGCTTCTTCTTGACAATGCTCGCTACGGGGTTTCCTCTACGTTCTGCCCTCACACCGTTTTAATTGGGCTGATAGCTTCAGTAACATCCAACACAAATAAAGACATGACAAGATGGACCGTCTGTCCCTCTTCATGGTTTGGCAATAAACTGAGCACGCTACTTTTTTTTTTCTCAAAAGTACAAACAAACAAAGCCTCTTTACAGGACTCATTCACCTCATGTTGAGCAGTATCAAGATCAAATCAAATACAGAATGGCTGAAAACTAAATAAAAAATACATTAATAAATAAAATATAAACATAAAACAGGGCTATCTCAACGTAACTTAAAGCACGAACACTCCACTATTAGGTGTATAACTACTAAACTGCTTGAGCTGCAATTAACTTTATTTACAAGACAAATATTTCTCTACCAGCAGTTTGCTGTTATAACCTGTTACATTTAATATGAGCTGTACTTAAGCAATGTAAATTAACTAGTAAGTCCAAACTTATTAAAACTAAACTATTTGTTGCTGTTACCATTTACTTATTTGCCTATAAATGTAATTCATAGACTGAGTGAAACTGTGGCCTGGATGCTATAGCTGATTTTGAATCTACTTGAGAAAGAAAAGGTATATGTGCGGCCCTCGGATATATTTTTCTTCTGAGTTACATTCAAATTAAACAGCTGTTTCAATTTGCTCAGTTTCTACACATTTTAATGTAACTTCAATACAATGACATCTTATTCTTTTAATTCAGATTTTGAGGTGAGCCGTCATTTCATTCTTGAAATGAAATGCCCACTTCCCAGCACATCTTGCTTGAAAAATTCCCTGCACCCAGAACCTACTTAGCATAGATGCTGGGGGCAAAAACTCGATTGCATAGGCATAAAAGAAGGGACTTTTCCACATTTACAGCGAGACTGAAAGCTCAGTCAGCGCTTGAAACTTGCATTGATCCAGGGCCACAGAAGCTCCCCTTTCTTTACTGCGGAAAGACCAGAAAGTCATAACGGTTGAGCCAGGGGAACAGGGTTTCGCTTTCCTTATGATGGATTATATAGCTGACGACAGTGAATCGTCCTTTATTATCCAAATATCCACAGTGTCTACAGGTATACTATAGAGCTTCCTCCCTTTGTTACCTGGATAGTACAGCTAATGAGAGCTAGGAGGTCAGGTGAGAATTGCTTTCCCTTGGTTATCTTAAAGGATCATTTTGATTTATTACGACTGTAGTTTTGACATTCATTTCTATTGATTATGAAAAACATTTCAGTCAACAAAGTAGTAGTGGGAGGCCTTGGAAAACACTGCAACTTTGCCACAACAGAGTCCAACGGGGCAAGAAATGAGCAGTGGTGTTAACAGAGAAGTTGTAAACCTGCCAACAGTTTAGAGAGATTATCTAAACCACAAGTGAGCATGGCCAAAATCCCTGTAATAATCCGTTTTTGCACACAAAAATACACTACCGGTCATAAATTAAAAAGTTTGGAATCGCCTGCAACAAAAGGTTAATTGTGTCCAGTCAGATGTCTGAGAGGACTACAGTATATTTGTTGTAGAAAGTCATCTTAACAAACAGATGTTACTTCGTATGAAGGATCTGCTGCAAAAGTCATGTTTTATACACAGAGAACAAAATGTAGAAGATTGATTCAACCCGACCGACTGAAAGGACAGAAAGAGACAAAGATCCCTGTGAGCAACAGTTGAGTAAGAAAAGAAGAAATCTCCGGTCGTTGGTAAAAATAAACTGGAAGCGTAGCATCAAAATGAGTGCAGATTTAAATAGGAACAGCTTCTTGTTTCAGTGTCAGGTGTTTCACAATAATGGAGCCTATGACAAGCTGGAATTAACAGGCAACTTGTTGCTTTAACAAAGATATTTTAACTTCAAAAAATATATAGACGGTTGGTCTATAGCTAGGGCTGTTGGAATTGGATCAGGGAATATTAGCATATGGACTGACAAACCACAGTTTAAACCGTTGTTGGTCAATAAGGATCTAGGGTCATTTACACTTTTCTGGACTGGAAAACTAATTCAATATCGAAGGGTTTTTCGGGGACATCGACTAAATGTAAGTTGGAATCATGTAATTCTTCTTCTTTTGGGGCCAAAACTAATTTAAATGTAAATAAAATACATTTGGTGTCTGAATTGTTCTCTTTTTGTTTCCATTAGAAGAACCATTGTTGAAGGAAAGAGGAAAAAAGAAAAAAATCAATATAACAGGTGCTTCCAAACTTTTCGACGATAGTGTCGGTCAAAGTTTGTTCCCCAGATCTCAACAATTAACTCGGTGAGCCCGGTGTTATTTTATCTGATTGGAACGATAGCTGGAACTACAAAAAGTACGACCCAAGTTGGGATAAACTGGAATTATCTTTTAAGGCCGCACACAGCAGTAGGTTTAGTGATGCATCTTGTCTACCTGGCACCCCGGTACGTGTGTGGTGTGTGTCCAGTTTCAGGACATGTGGTGATAACTGCTCATTCCCAGGCTGGAACATCTGAATGAGAAGAGATGCTGATTAGCGTGCACACACAAGCATGTGCGCACGCACACACACACACACACACACACACACACACACACACACACACGCAGAAGCAAATTCAAACAGCCCAAACTAATCCAGCCATGTGTGCCTGGGAGATAAGGTCCATCCTGCGTACTATTTCTACATACTCTCTCTCCTCCTCTGCCTCTCTCTGTCCCTCTCACTCTCCCTTCGTCTCTGTCTCTTTCTCTCTCTGGGAGAGTAGCACCTAATTCCCCCTAATTCCCTAATCCTGAGCAGGGCCACTGCACATACAGTCAGCAGTGACCGAGGCAGTACACACAAAGCAGCAAATGATGGGACATTTTTTGAGCCATTTCTTAGGCCAATATCAATAACTAGTCGGGGGGGTGAATTAACAACAACAAATATACAAATATATAAATCTCTCTACCTGTGAGAATGTCCTCAGCAGTTATATGAATTTACCCTAAATTGGTCTTGAAGTAATTCTCGCAAACTTAAAAATGAATATTTCATAATAATACAAACAGAATTGGTTTGACTTTAAATTAGCTGTAGCCGGCACGCTAAGCACTAACACTTGAACCAGCCAGGAACATGCAAACTATTTCACTCAATAAAAGAGTTATTGAAGAGGGGAGAAAAAAAATTCTTAAAGCTAACCAGTGGTTCCTGACGGGACAATACATTTACACAATTGAGTAGATATTGGATAATGTACATGTTGGAGTGTGATTGTTCCGGGTAATAAAGCCCAAAAGGTTTTCATTAAAATATATGACAAACAAAACCACCAATTTATGTGTGACAGGAGAGTTTATATGGAGCCCCAAAACCTTTGAGAGACTATCAGATGAATCAAAAAATGCAACGGTTTAACTGAATCAATTAATAATACTTGAATTACTAACAAACTGACTAAAATGGAGTGTGAAAATAAATAGAAAGCGTGTATAATTTTCCCTTCACTTCCAATCTGTGGATAAAAAGAAAATAGAATATTTACTTTTTTGTCTTGACCTCCACTCACCTGATAAAATAAATGAAAAACTTAATTTTTCATGCTCTTCTAGCAGCAGCCTTTTCAGCTAGCTATCATGGCTGAAGCTAACGTCCAACATTAAAGCTACACCAGCCAGTGCCCCTAATTTTTAACCGCCCATATGCTGTAGTGCATGCTGCTGTAGTGTATACTGCTGTATTGTATGCTTGCTAGCGTCACCTCTTGTAGCAGGACAGCATCTTAGCTGACAAAGTTAGCTCGCTAATGCTACTTAGCTAAGTATTAGGCTATTTATTAATGTATTCAGTTCTGTTTTTGACTTGCGTGATAACCTTTTACTACCTTTTGTTTGCAGTTGTGTTTATAGGCCTATATATATATATATATATATATATATATATATATATATATATCACACCCTCCAAAGTGTAAGCGATTGAGAGAAAACAGTGTCAGCAGGTAACCGGGGCTGACTGACCAGGGCACAGAGGAGGTCGACAGCTTCCAGGATGAGCTCCTGATGTCCTATTCTGGTGACACCCAGCTCCTCCAGCTCCTGATGGGTGATGTGCAGCAGCTGCTCTCCGCCCATCTGCTCTCGCTCGAAACTCTTCACGTACTGCTGGAGACAGTCATCCAGACCTGAGGAGAGACACAGACACTGTATATCACTGTGTGCAATAAAGGGCCTGCCGGTCAGTCTCAGCCAAAAAAGGACAACATTTTCGAACTGGTCTAATTAGTGCTTTAGAGATTTTTCTTCCCCTCCATAGTCACAAATATTTAAAAGAAAGTAGGAAATATTGATTACAATCTTGAATACAAATTTGAGTTCCCATCTGTCATGTTGTATACTGAATCCTGGTCCACATAGCTGCAACACAGAATTAAGGCAGGAGTGCACACACACACACACACACACACACACACACACACACACACACACACACACACACACACACATACACACACACACACACACACACACACACACAGTTTGTCAAGTAAGTATGCCAAATAAAAACAAAAAAACAAAAGCTAAACGCCAGCCTAAACCCAGGGATTTCACAATGCTTTATTGGCAACTTTCTCTCACCTAGAAAGCACATATCTGTTGGTTTGGCTTTCCAGTGCCGGTTAATGTTTGCACACCGTGCTGGAACAGGACGTTTGACATGCAAAAGAATTAAAAGTGATGCGTTTTTTTGGTGCTTTCAGCGTACGCAGAAATACTGACTTTCATGCGTTTACATTCGGAGGGATTAAAGGTGTGTCCAAAATATACCCGGAGAGATGTGACTAACATATCGACGTATGACTTTCCACTGTTAAGTCGTGGCCGCCTGCCACATAGAGAGCCAATCAGCCGCACATAGACGCGGTGGGTCCGGGATACTATTGATCAGTGTGAGCCTCAGGCCTTGAACCAAACAAAGTCAGCAGAAAGCACACCTCCCCACAGGCCTAATGAACAAGCCCGCTCCAGAATGGGCACACACACACACAGTGTTTGTGGGCCCCAGAGGTTCCACTGGGGCCCACAAACGCTGCACACTTCGAACGCAATCACACATACAAATACAATTACGACGGCGGCTGTTATTCGGGGGGTCTCAACGCCTCGGTGGAGGCATGTTGTTAAAGCCGAGTGGAGCTGTGAGGAAAACACTGAAGCCCACGGGAGGCGATGCTGACAGAGAGCAGACAGTGTGGTAGCACCTTAACACAGTCGCCACACACACACACACACACAGTCGGCACAAAGGATGAGCAGGAGGCATCTTGCTCTTGGTGAGCCATGGGACATAACAGACGAAATGTAAGCCCGCTGTTGCTCCGAGTGACACGGACAAACAATCTCGTTACATACAGCACAGAAGAGCAATTGTGACTCTTAACACGTCTGCAAGAGGTTCTGCTTTGGAGAGCCACAAGTGGAAACTGTTTAATGAAATACATTTCCGCTAGACGAACCCTCATATCACACGCGTTAGTATGTGTTTCACGTTCCAACGGTATGCTGCGCACGGCCGTGACGACCTCAAGTTTGTGCATGAAGCACGTGAGAACATCAAGTACAGGTAGAAGCGGTGACGTGTTTGCGCTCGTGTCATTTGCTGTCATTTTCAAAATGAAATTGCTTCAATACTATTGTGTGCTGGAATGTTAGCTGAGTGCATTTACTCAAGCGCTGTACTCATGTACAAATTTGAGGTACTTGTACTGTGTTTTAATTTCACGTCACTCTCTGCTTTTTACGACTCCACTGCAATTCAAAGGGAAGTGTTGTACTTTTTACTGCATTACAGTGACAGATATAGTTGCTAGTTACTTGACACATTGTTTTTAAGCCCCCGTCCAAAGGGCCACACGATGAATCTGGGGGGGTCGTGAGATGATTAATGATTCGCTGAAGTTCTGCTGGGCACAAAATGTGAAATATTTTATTTTACTTTTCTCTGTTCTTTGTTTATGTTATGAAATTATTATGTTATTTCTGCCTCTTCTGAATTTTACACAGGTAATGACTTGCTAATAACTCATAGACATCTGAAATGCGACGAAGGGCCCCAAGTAGACACTCACTTTCTTTGTCACAAGCTGAACATGTTGGGAGCCACTGGTTTAATCTCAAACAACGTTTTTGTATTTTATGTGGTCATAATGTTTTTTAGTGTGAAATGTGAATCTGAAAAGTAACTAATAATTATAACTGTGAAATAAATGTAGTTGAGAAAAAATGCAATACTGAGCAGCATTAATTGGAAATACTCAAGTAAAGTACAAGAACCTCAAACTTCTACTTAAGTATAATTGAGTAAATGCACTAAATTACTCTCCACCACTTTATGTGCCATTTGGAAAATAATGTTTTATTTTTCCAAATCTGACTTGCACATTTGGGAATTTGTGCTCTTCCGTGTGGACAGTTATCATGTGATCATGTGATCATGGGATCACATGTTCATTGTTCTGTTATGTTGTAGAAATCTCTTTGAATTGTTGTCGACTCTCATATACCCACAAGTTATAATTAATTTCAGTACAGTTCTGCATGTTTGTTTGTTTGCTTGTTTTCACAAGAAGCCTCTCAGTATCAAATTCTTCACTAAGAGTAAGTGCACTGCTACGTTCCAGCATTATATTCAAATTAGCTGTTTGTCTCATGCATTCGGTGTAAAATGTTTATTGCAGTGGGGGAAATAGTCCATAGGGTAGTCTAATAAATCATCACCAGCGTTGGAACAAGTGGACTGACCGTTCAGACTTCTTCAGCTCGCCAGCAGCTTTAAGTAAAGAGACAGCCATGCAGGCAACGTGGAGGCCGAGCAGAGAGCAAGACTGCGGCTAATGAGGTGGATATTGTTCTCAAAACAGGACTCTTTATGTCCACACTTACCGGAGGCGAGCCTCCCGAAACCAAACCAACGCACACGTCTCACTTCCTCTGCCACTCTCACGTGTCCTTCCCGCTGGGAGCTTTTTTTAATAGAAGTCATGTCATACGTTGTGGCACATTATGTCGTCGCGCAAGTGCAATATCTGACCATTATTCCAAAATGATGCCATTATAATATCTTAAGTGCACGTTTAAGATTCTCTGCAGGCGGAATGAACTGTGCCACACTTCTCATTCTGTTCGTCACTCCAGTCCTCTTCCTGGTGTCTAATCATTAACAGTTGCACCTTTTTTTCTCTCTTTTTTTATTCCATCTCTCCACCTACAGTTAGTATGAATTATATAAAGAGGTGATGAATAAAGAATCAAAGAAGTCCAGGCTGAGTACCTCTGTTACCTCTGGGAAAGCCCCCCTGCTATAGCTATGTCCTACTTCTGCAAAAAAAAACACACACACACACACACACACACACACACACACACACACACACACACACACACACACACACACACACACACACACACACACACACACACACAGATGAATGAGCTGCCGAGTTGACGGCGGTGCATCTTTTCTCTGAAGGGGTATGCTGGGATTTGTTGTTTCAAACGAATCGCAGTGCATGCACTTGCACAAGCAACCGAGCTGCGCACGCACGCACACACACACAGGCATGCAATCACACATGTGCATGCACGTTGTGACACACAGCTGCCAGCCAATCACATGAGTCAGAATGCCTCCCCTAGAGGCCAAACAGCTGATCTGGGTTCATCTGCTGAGTTCATATGCCAGCTGGAAATAGCACATGCTGCTCATGCTGCACACACACACACACACACACACTAACACATAGGGGCATCAGGTTAGTCAGCACTACACCTTGCGAGTCACTTCATTATATTAAAATAGTGTAGATGTGATTAGTCTAAATCTGCACCAAACAACAACAAATGCCTTCTCACATTCAACCGTTTACAGTAACTGCAGGAAACATAAAAAAAAAAATGATGTTGTGTAGTAGGAGTCTCAGCCTGCGTGCAGCCGAAACAAAACAAAAAGTAATTTTGCATGAGTAATGTTGGAAGTGTCTCTCTGTGTAATCAAGTCGTAAGCTGCTGATAGTTTCCCCCGGGAGCGATGCTGACTTTGGAATGAGATATTTCATCACAGCTTAGCCACAGAGAGTCTTCCAGCGAGCCACTACAGCGCGGGGCGCTGCTCGTGTGGCGGTGGCAGGCCACACTAATGTGTTCCCTGTAAATAATGCCTTTCCTGCTGCGATTCAGGAACTAAATATTGAGCAGTATTTGCTGAGCCAGGGCATCGGCTGCATATCTCACGCATCCATCACTTTGAATAGCTCGTCCTCACACACATTTGTCAGTTGTCAACAGTCTGCTTTTTTTCTCTCTCCTTCCCACAGTCTGATGGAGATAATAAGATTACTGCATGCAGCAGGTACTCACAACATCCACAATTCTGCTGCGACACAGGGCTTTTTCACTTGAGTTGAATGGTAGCCTTTTTCAGAGTATTTACTAATAGTGCTGGCTCTATTTAAAGTCTGGAGCTACTCTCCCGTGCTGCTTTGTATTGTGAGTTATGGGATCCTGCATGAATACACGTCAGTGTCAAACCTATTTTTGGATACTTCACTTAAGAGATTCCTGCATTTGTACTTTCGTCTTTGCTCTTATCAATAGTTTCAATTTGGGCAGGACTCACTTGGAAAAAGCAAAGTCACCTTCTTCCATCGACCAATCAGGAGTCAGCAACGTTTGAATCAAATTCTGATGCCATTGGAGGGATGCTTGCTAATGTTGCCGGGCCACTCAGAAATGATCAAACGGCACCAGCACAGTCCCCGTGAAGTTTCGATTAATAATAGGAGCTTTGATCGTTGTTTATTTAGACACAAATATGTCAGTACTTTGGATTTGAAGCCAAGTTTTCAGGGGCTTTGAGCTCCAACCATCTCACCAGATATTTACTTCCTTTTCTCTTTATAATTAACATTAAGAAATCGTCATGTGGCTAGGGAGAAAATGTGTTATCTGTCCGTAACAGCTCGAATTTTAGGTTCAAGATATTACGATGAGGGATACAAATATGTCTGTTAACAGACAGGAAACATCTCTTTCAGAAACATTGAAGAATCCCATGCCCCCCCCCCCCCCCTACCGTCAGCAAATCCCAGCGTGCCGAGGCTTGAGCGAGCATCGCATGTTGACAGCTTCATCCACATTTCATGCAATTCCCTCCAATCTTTCCCTCTTTCCTGAGCAAAATAAACCCCTCCCCTTCGGGAAGACACGAGGGTTGCTAGGCAACCAGAGCAAGTGATAGAGCGAGAGAGAGAGAGGCCCTCCGAGCAGAAGTGAGGGATCAGCAGTTGCTGCCCCTCAGGTCCCTGCACTGATGCTAGGCTAAGGAGCACACACACACACACACACACACACACACACACACACACACACACACAGACATACACATACTGTAGCCTACATATGTGGTCCACAATAGAAAAGACTGCATTTACAGCTGAATATGGCTCAAAACTCTCACGGAACAGTTACTTTGCATCAACATCAAGTGAAATCAGACTTTCAAACCTGTGCTTTTTGGGGGGGGGCTGGTTTGCCTGTGCTAAGAGCGACGTCAGGCAGCTATGACTCCTGTCCTGTCGCCTTGGCCCCCCACCCCCCAAATCTTCAAGCCTCCAGCTGGAGTAAGTGCTCCGGCGAGTGGGAAGAAAAGGCACAACGCTCACTAAAAATATTCCGACTGTGAAATATTCATCACATCATGACAGAATATTCTTAAGAGCGTGGCATTTTCACTCGCCGGTATTTGGGGCTTTCAAGTGCACCGCAGCCTCCTCCTCCTTCTCGGCGAAATCCAGCTCGCAGGGAGGTGTCAAGAGGCAATCTGAAGGAACACGAGGACAGGAAACGGGGTCAACCGGGAAGCTGCGAGGAGTTCAGAGGCGGAGCTCGACTCTGAAGACCTAACCGACCTCGGAGGATATGAAGTCGACTCCAGCAGAAGGAACACGTTAGCATGAACCTTAGCTTCACCTGTCGAGAGCAAAGCGTCTAGGAAGCGCACTTGAATGTCACATGTTGACATTAAAGCTGCTCTGATAAATATGCTTTTTTTTTATCAACGAGGGGTCACATGTAAAGTAAAAAGGGGGGTCGCCCATACTGACGAACCCACAGATGAATATCTCCAGACACACGCGCCCCCCCCCCCCTTCAGTTCTGTGGATAATATTCAGCTCGTCATTTTGGTTTTTAAAGACCACTCTCACGGCTCTCATCTGCGACGTTTCCCAAACACGTCAGGCCGCTGTTTCCACACACAAAGAAAACAGCTGACAGACTAAGTTAGCTCCGTAGCTGGTGAAGAAAAGTGGAGCATTCGGCTGCGGCGAAATATTTTTTCCCCCAACGGTTGGTGGGGAGAAAAATAGAGCAAAATGACGAGTTCATACACGACTCAAAGAAAACGCGAATGTTGCTGGATATCTAGATGAACATGTGTGTGCTAACATGCTATAACTTTATATAAAGCTGATAGTATGTCAAGTGTGTTGTTTACAGCAGTGCCCCCTAAGTGGCCAAAAGATACGCTAATGCAGGTTTCAGAATGAAAGACATGTTCCTTTGGCTACGAGCAGTGTGATTGGTCAGTGTGTTACAAGTGAAACACTAGTATGCGTGCACACGCCTTGCTGGTTCCTCAATTAATCTTCTGTGGTTGTTGTTTTATTATTATTATTGCTTTAGGTTGTTGTGGTTAATACTGAACTCGTTATTCGCTATTAGTGCCATAACATGTAGTGTATTATTTGTTCTCTGAGAGAGTGAAAGCATTTGTCAGAATGCTATACTCTCTTTAGTCATTATGCCATGAAGTTGATCAGCCCGAGTGTAATTTCATGAGTCTGAAGCATTATGTTAGAACAAGCTGTTGGTCTGAGCTTAAACAGACAAACTAGCTTTGCAGTGATGTTGACAGCTAAGCTGAAATAAACTATTAACTTCCTGGCAACTACAAAAGGATGACAGCTTAAAATCTAGCTTAATCTTTTAAGTCAGGGTTTGACAACGTGTGCTGGCTTGTAAACCCAGCAATTAAGTTGTCGCGTCAATTTTAAATGTTCACACAATTGGTGCCATATCTAGAAAACCGACCCTCGGCTGCGTGTGGGGTCCTGACCCCCAAGGTTGGGAAACTTTGCACCAAGTTAATATATGTGCTCGTAAAACTGCAGCCCCCCGGAACAACAGGTGCAAAACCAACCCAGTAAAACACATATGAGAACACACACACACACACACACACACACACACACTGGCCCCTCTGTCCCAGCGCCCGGATAGAGCGGGTGCTTTGATATGATGCCCACTGCATCCTCCCATTCTCCGCACTGCTTTGCCACCGCCTCTGTGCTCTCCCCTCTCTTTCTCCGTCATGCCCACCCTTCCCCTTGCACACTTCCCTCGTTTCCTCCCCCATCTTAGGCTCCTCGGCCTTTCTTTCATTTTGCTTCGCGCCTCCCCATTTCTGAATACGTGTCCCTGCTCCCTCTCTCTCTCTCTCTCTCTCCCTCTCTCTCTCTCTCTCTCTCCCTCTCTCTCTCTCTCTCTCTCTCTGTCTCTCTCTCTCTCTCTCTCTCTCGCTCTCTCTCTCTCTCTCCCTCTCTCTCTCTCTGCTCAGGGCCATAAAACAGGAGAGAAAGTGTGTGTGTGTGTGTGTGTGTGTGTGTGTGTGTGTGTGTGTGTGTGTGTGTGTGTGTGCGTGCGTGTGTGTGGAGTGCAGCATGTATATTCACCTCGCTATGCGTCTAAATGTGTATTCAAGGCATCCAGGATGTGGAAATTGGGCATCTGCGCGCGTTGCTGGTTCCCCATCTTATGACATGTGCTGTGACTCCGACACGATCAGATCTGGTTTCCATGACTACCGATGCCCCACTTAAAGCCGCCGCTCCAAAGTTTGTGCATCTATGCATCTATGCATGTGTGTGTGTGTGTGTGTGTGTGCGCACACACATACACACACACACACACACACACACACACACACACACACACACACACATACATACGTACATACATACATACATACCACGTATTCCAGTGAGCATGTGCATTCCTTTGAGCGCCTGTTTCCGCGTGCATCCATACATGCAGCATCTCTGCCTTTCTTTTTGGGTGACTGGAGGAGTTTCCTCGATTTGTGCGCTCATGTTTGTGTACGTGTGTGTTTGTGTGCATGTCGTGTGTGTGTGCGTCCTCATAATAAGGCACGCTCTTTAATCTTTAATGCAGCTGAAACTACAACAAGCACACAGTCGGAGCCAGGGGAAGCGTGTTTTCCAACACAGACTTCTTCACCATGTCAGCAGGAGACTAAATCACACAGTATGGAATGGTAGTAAACATGCCCCCCCCCCTCCCCCTCCCCATCCCATTTGGACACACAAAGGGCCAAATGGCATCCAGAGGATTCCTTAAACAGAGGAAACAGAGGAGCAAAGCCTTTCCTGCTGTCCATGTCGCCGTTGACTTCCATCTAAATGTGTACATCCCAGTCATCACGGTCTCCTGCACTGACTGAAATGTCACGTCACCTTTATTTTTTGATTTTTTTTGGGGTTCCAATACAAAAAAAAGGGGGATTACTGCAGGGAAAGGTGAGCTGCCGTGTGTTCATTTTCCCGTCTCTGTATGCATCAGCGGGCTGCCGATACCGCGCGCCTCAGAGCACAGGCTGATCTGATGAGCTGCACGCAGCACCGAGAGGCAGGGGAGAAGTCCGTTTTTCATATTTTGTTATTTTTTTTCTGTCTTTGTTGCCTAACATGTTAAAGCACAGATCCTTACGCGTCATTCCTTACACATCAGTTGCGTCTGCACACACCCCGGCAGATGCATACCCCCTCGCACACACACACACACACACACACACACACACACACACACACACACACACACACACACACACACACGCATAGAGGAAACTCCTCCGGTGTGGGTGTTCAAATCAAAACAAACGCTGATGAGTCATCTTTCTGTGAGCCTCACCAGTGTTCTGCTGCTGGAGCAGTCCTTCTATATGAGAGACACTCATATAGACTCACGCTGCTCGACCTGGTGGCTGTAACTGTGTGTCAGGTTTTTCTTCCACAGGATCGCGGAGTATCCCGTCTCATATGCTTTCATATGACAGGAGTTATGATTGATGAGGTCAAACAGGAGCATGGTGTCCACGAGACCTGGATAAAGCTTGTCTTTTTTGGAGAAGGGGTAGGGGGGGTTTGAACCTTTTCCTCTGCAGGGTAAGGATGGAGTCTTAAAAAGTGTCCATGGTGTCCATCTGATGACATCATGGTCACAAAACTTGATAATGGTTTTACAATTCAAACTGTCTCTAATGATTCAACCGAAATGCAAATGTGCTGAAGGGTCTACAAGAGGGAAAGTCTCACTGAGGAGAGATGACAAGTAACAGAGCACATTTACGCAAGGCCTTAAGTAGAATTTTTAGGTATTTGTACTTAACTTGAATATTATTTATTTATTCACATGACTTATTTCTCCATTACATTTTCACTCTTAAACATTTTTACTTAAACATTTGTCTAACAGCTATAGTTACTTTGCAGACTAATATTTTAGATACAAAATGTATTATTTTGTAAGACATATATTTACATATTCAACCTCCCAGCCGGAGATAAAAGTAATGCATCAGTAATATTAAACCAATATTTGTATATATATATATGTGTACATATACATATATATATACATACATATACATATATATATATATATGTATATGTATGTATATATATATATATGTGCATATCCTGTCAATGTACATATATGGAAAAGGGGATTTTTCTGAAATTTTATCAAATTAAAAACAAGACCTGTGGATACAGAATGAAATGTTGGTATTGTTGCAGATATCTTACAAACAACTCATCTGCAACGTATTAAATTAAAGGGAAATATTTCCATTGGATAACTTTAACTTCAATAAAACATTTCTTGCCCTCAAGCTAGTGAAGTTGTGAACAGCTTCTTAATTTCTGTATAATTTTAATGATATTTTGAGAGAGTTTTTGTTACTGATACACATAATTCAGGGGGTCCCCTCATGGCTAATCCCCAGTTCGGGACCTTTGTTGCATCACTCTACTGGTGCTGCCAAGTGGAGACAATAAATGCCCCCCTCCCGCCCACACCAAAATAACAAGAATAAAATAAAATAGTACACACAATTCAGCT
>JACSYO010000708.1:287500-325000 GCA_016806645.1 Ophiodon elongatus | reverse complement strand
GAACAGCACAGGACTCAATGCGGGCGACATAAAACGAACTTGTCAGTCACATCTGGGACGACACGGCGGTGGGCGAATCTGAGGGAGAAGAGAGGTTTGTCAGTTTTATTCTCTCCATCAGAGCATGGCCGCCTGCAGAAACGGTGAACGGGATGCGGTGGTGCAATCCACGCGCACACACGGAGACACGCACACACGCGCTCTCTCTCCTCTTCCCTCCCTCCTTCTCGTTCCCTCACTCTCTCTCTCTCTCTCTCTCTCTCTCTCGCCCGCTCGCTCGCCCGCTCGCTCGCTCGCTCGCTCGTGCCTTCCCGCCAGCAGCCCCGCGCGCTGTGAGAAGTGGATTCGGTGGGCGCGAGGGGATGGAGCCAGCCCTCCCCTTCTCCTCTTCTCCTCCCGCCCGCCTCGCTGCAGCATCACAAGGGCCACCACTCATAACACGGACCAGGGAATGGTGCAACGCACACCATATAGGGAGGATCTCTCTCGCCCCCCCACCTCCTCCCCCCACACCTTACACATGCATAGAGAGAGAAAGAAAGGGAGAGAGAGAGAGAGAGAGAGAGAGAGAGAGAGAGAGAGAGAGAGAGAGAGAGCTGTACAAAAATAACTTAAGCAACCCTTTAATGAAATGCGTGGTAAAAGAAAACGCACAGTAGGGTATTTTGAGTACCACAGATATACCACAAGTACATGAAATATTATAGACACGTTTTCATGATTTATTATAGACACGTTTTCATGATTTGTACTTTCACAAATAATTTGTGTCATCATTAGTGCGAAACATCGCTGCTGTCTGCACGTTATGGTGCATTTTGGCAGGCGCGTGTTAGCCACATCTAACACACAGGCAAGGGTAATGCTTATATGTCAGCTGTTTTTTTTTTTTTATTATAAGTTCACCATCTGTGGATGAGAAAATCAGCATCAGTTGTCAGTCGCTGCTGCCCGGTGCATGAGTTCCGCTGTGAGAAACAGCGCCCCCTGCTGCGCACCTGGGACACAGGTGACGTCATGGATTAAAGCAGCATCCCCTCCACACACACTACCACCACCTCCACCCACAATAAGGCTCACTTTAGACATAGGAAGGTGGAGAAAGTAGCAGGAGGATGGATGGATAGATAGACACACACACAGTAGGAACAGATCACGAAACACAAGGATCATACTGTCGGATAACTTTATTTCTGTTACACGGAACCAACAAAACAAAACAAAGAAGTTTCAAAGTGCAGATATGCCGTGTAGATCTAGTACAAACCCTCAAGCAATTAAGGGATGCTCTACAAAGTAACAATAATGTTTGGCGGAGTCCTTCAAATGAAAGCGTATGGCACTCAGCAGGTGTGTTTATGTTATTGGCAAGGCACTTCTTCAGGGGCAATGTTTGTTTCGACCCGGTTCAAAGGACAGAACATTTATTCCACTGTTTGCCTGATGGTTTGGACGGCTGCGGCCAAATCCTTCACATACATGCTCTGTGTCCTTCTGTCTGGTCTCCCTCCCTGGTACATATTGTTGGCCACACTGCAGCAGAAATGCTAATAAGCTATGAGACTGTAATAAGTCGGTCGTATTTCTGACGGTGCAGTATTACAGGATGAGGAGACGTTGCGGGCTGGAGTGATTTTGTAGCTAAATAAAACATCTGTGATACTGTATCTCTTACAGTCATTTGATCAGGAAGATTTAAAAAAAGTGATACAATTCATTGCAGGACTATAGTTCAGTGCAGTGTTGCCAAAGCAGGTTGTAAAAGGGTTACAATGTAAGTATAGCTGAAGATGTAATGTGAACTAAAACAAATGCTGATTTTAACATTTAACAAACATTTTTAAACAAAAAAAAAAAAAAAGAAGAAAAAAATCGAAACACAACATTTGCTATCTCGATCACAAAGTGTCATAATTGTGTATCCCGCAGGAGAATAGTCTATTTAAACATGTTCTGTGTGCAACCTTTACAGCACCTGTATTGTACATCCAAGCACAGTATTAGTGACAGACTAGACTAACAACAACAACAACACACGTGAAAGGATACTTTGACATGCCGATGAGGACACGAGCCATTCCCCATCCAAAGTTTCGGCTGCTTCCACGTCTGTGACCTCCTCCTCCTCCAGCAGCCCACCGAACAAAGTCACCGGTGGGCGGGACCACGGTGCTCGGTCTTCAGCCCCTTCCGAATGTCACAGCGGTGATCTTGAGCTCCTATTGGCTCCTGTCTGCGAACACGTCACAATCATGATTAGAATTGATGATCGGACGTTCTGATTTCATTGTCTAGCAAAGGGGGGACTGGTGAAGAAATCTGCTGAATTCTCAACGCTCGTCTGATTTTGACATCAAATATGGTAAGTGAGGAGAGTGACTTCACTTCTCGCTCCGGACACGAACACAAAAAACAACAAGCCCGACTCGTCCTCGCTCGCGTCCGGCTCGGGTCAGCGCGACCGTCCGCGGCAGGGGTCGGGAAATCACAGATGTGGAGGAAAAGTTTAGCCGCGGCTATCCGCGGGGGGAAAGCTATGCTAACGCTAGCTAGCTGGCTGGCTCCGTGCGGCCGCTCGGGCCTGCAAGCTAACGAAAGCGTTTCTCTCTGGCCATTGTGCTGAGGCGGCGCTTACCGGTTTGTTTACCGTCCCGGCTCGCCGTCGGTAAAGTTATGGCACGCGCCTCCCCCCCGCCCCCTCTCCCGGCTGTCGCCTCGGCGCCGTGCTAGTCGGACGTGCCCACAGTTTGTTCGCCTAATTCTCCCCGTAACGTTTCCATATTGACTCCTGTGGCCATGCGCAGTCAGCCTGCCAAAAGAAACCCGCCGGATGCTTATTGGTCGCACAGCATTCCCGTATGTGACATATTCTGTCTTCACCAACAACAGAGGGAAAAATAAAACCTGTTCACGGCTGTGTTTTCAAGAGGGTTTCTAAGGTTACGTTAGGCTGCCTCGCTGTCCTCTCTGTGTGAGTGCACACACACACACACGCGCGCGCACACGCACGCACGCATATCCACACACACACACACACACACGTTGGCTTTGAAACTCGTCACTGGATCTCATTTCAAATAGTTATAGTGTGTGTGCGCGCGTGTGTGTGTGTGTGTGGCACATTGAAAGATAGCTTGTTGTGTCCAAACTGAAGTCGACATTAGTCAAAAATTATAATAAATAAATGTTTTACTTGAGCGTGCTAATGACACATGATCATGTTTTGTTTTTGCTAAAAGGTCAGCCAACACATGCAATTTGCGTATTAATTAATAAATACGCATTAATGACTCCATAGTCAATGCATTTGAATGGTTTTCAGGACATGAGTAGAACAATGTTCTTCTGGGAACAACATGGGCTGTGAGCTTGATTGATGGTGTTATTGATGCCACACAGTGGCTTGTCACAGCCTATTATGCTTTGACTGACAGCGTGCTGTATATTTAACAGCTTCACAATGCTTGCAGTAACTTTTTTTCCCAAATGTTGTAATATATTATATGGCAAAGTGTTGACTGGTTGTCGACAATTTGGTGAAACTGATCCGAGCGTATCTCGACGACCAGAAAAGATAACTAGTCTTTTGTTGTGATTAAGCGGCGACAGAAGCATGCTGACGGATAGTGTTGTTATGACTCTGTCATCCTCTTCTTCTTTTATCTTATTCGTAGCGTTGTATGCGTTGTTTTCTCCTCAGCCACATTACCCAGCAGTGTGCCAGGTACACTGAGACACGATGAGTACGGTCGAACGTGTGCTAATCTAGAAACATGGAGGTTTTGCTGTGATCTGCATGGCTGCCCCGTTCCCCTCCAGTGGCAGAATGGATGCATGGGCACAGAGGCGCGGCCTGCAGACTGTGAGTATATCAAGAGTTGTATTCCAATATGAGCTCGAAAAATAAAAGACATGGCTTGAAATCATGACTGTGACACTGTCAGAAGGGTAGAACTATGTAATAGTCGATGCATTTGCTGAATTCATGTTTTAATACGAGAAAATGTTGTGATATTTAGAATTAAATTGGCTACAAGAGGAAAATTGCCCCAGTGTCATGACATCATAAGTTTGCACTAAGTGCTTTATCTCTTTGACCTAATCATCTCCCCCAATCCGCCCGTGAGTTCTTTATCTCTGTCATTGTCTCTCAGATGAACCTGCGGTCAGTGTTCACGGCTGAACAGCAGAGGATTCTGGAGCGGTACTATGATAACGGGATGACCAATCAGAGCAAGGCCTGCTTCCAGCTCATACTGCAGTGTGCTCAGGAGTCCAAGCTGGACTTCAGCGTGGTCCGGGTAGGCCCAATAAAAATAAAATAAAAAAAATGTGCTTGTGTGTTTTGTGTGAATGAGCAAAAGGGAAGCAGCAACTCTGTCCTATGATTTTGTGGTGCTAGTAACTGAGACTGTGAGTCTCCTTCGTCTGAGTTCTTCATCTAGTGCAGAGTCATAAATTATTATCCTGTCTTTTCCCCGCAGCGCATTACGGAACGTTTTGTTAAGTGACATTACTGAGCTGATTGCTCTTCTCCCCGCAGACATGGGTTGGCAACAAAAGACGTAAGCTCGCCTCGAAGGTAGAGCAGAACGGAGGCATGTCTCATTCCTTATCCAGTCATGGACTCGCCGGGGGATTGCTCTCCAATCACTCGTTAGCCGGGGGGCCACTGTCCAATCACGGCCTGGCGGCAGGGCCGCTGCTTCCCGCTGATCTGGCGGCGGCGCGGAACATCCAGAATCGCGTACACCTCCTCCCTCCATCCTCGTCCTTCCCCTCTTTCTCGTCGACATCTTCCTCCCCTTCCTCTTCCTCTCCCCACAGCAGCGGAAGCAACAACAACAACAACAACAACGACGTCATACTGACCGGGATTTACTCCCTCAACTCCGTCCCTCGCTCCAGGCCAAGACCCCCGGCGCCCCCATCTCAGTCAGACTCAGAGTTCTCCGCACGGGCACCCTCATCGCTGATCAGCCGGGCCCTGCAAGGCAGGAGCGGCTCCGCCTCCTCACCCCTCCACTCCAAGATGGTCTCGCTCTCTCAAAACCTCCCGCCCCTCACATCTGCCTCTGGGCCTTTAGTCTACACTGCAGTCAGGAAGGGAGCTTTATCCCTCGGGGAGGCCGGGCTAAGTGCAGGAGCAGGGGTGGTACCTCACAGCTGGACTAGGCAGTATGGTGCAGCGCAAACCCGACCGTGGTCCTCTTCCTCCCAGCCCCAAACTCAGCCTCAGCCCAGACCTCACTCCAACCCTGAACCTCAACCTCCCGCCCCTCAGAAGACGCGGGTCTCCCTCCCAGTGCAAAGCTCTGGTCCCTCCTCCGAACAGACACCCCGTATTCAGCAGGTCTTCACTCTGTCAGAGGGAAGTGAGGGGGATCGACTTAGGCCGAGCCATGAGTCGGCCCGGAAAAGCCAGGAGGCGCCACATCCCCCGGATGCCAGTCAGAACTTCTCCATCGCCATGGAAACCGGAGACGAAGAAGACGAGTGGCAAAGGGAAGAGGAGCTGGCAAATATGGCCGCTCAGACACACCTCCGCCGGGAGCAGACGTCAGCGAGCCCAACCGGGTCCGAGGCGAGAGGGGTCCACACGCCGCCTACGACTAGCCCCCGACCCGCACTGTTCCACGGCAACACGACTCTTCAGGGCAGCTACTCCGTCACAGCACAGACCTCACTATCAGGGGAATCCGGCTCACAGGTAGGAGAGGTCCGAGCGTGTCTGCCGCTTTCCTTACAAAAAGCCAACTGAAAGACTTGAACCCGACTGTGTGTGTGTCTCTATGTGCAGACTTCACTTGGTGTGTCCGCCGCCCCCTGGGTTATCAGCAACTCCAGAAAGAGAACAGTCAGTACTTTATTTATTTTAAATCACTTTAAACACACTCTGAATATATGATATAGGGGGGGGGACACACATTTAAAGGTACCAGGTGTACTGCATGGCTATTCCATACTTATACTGCTTTCCATCAGCGTGAATCTTCTGTAGTTAAACGAAGGCTTTCGTGTGTTCAGCTGCAGGATCGGACCCAGTTCAGTGACGGGGATCTCATCCAGCTGAAGCGCTACTGGGACCGAGGCATGACCAGCCTGGGCTCGGTCTGCAGGGAAAAGATCACCGCCGCAGCCAACCAACTCAATGTAGACACTGAAATAGTCAAGGTAACCGAGTCCACCGGGTTAAAGAATATTTATTTGTCTATTACCGTATATTATTAGTACAGATAAATCTAGATGCCTGCAGTACCCTTGAAACTAGAGAGATGTTTTTGTCGACTTATTCACACGGTCTGGCCACTCGTCTATGACATTTAGGGAAAACACGACCGTTTGACTGAACTTTAGAGAGCTGAAGGAAAACGGGAAAGAGCAACTTTTCTAGGTCACAGACGTTTTCTGACTTACTTGCTCAAAGTTGTGTAGAAGTCACAGTTATATATCAGGGCCACCGTCGGAATGCTGATGGACTAAATATAGTCTGTCGGGTCCTGACACACACATGACCCGCTGCCATCTCGCTTACTGGGATATTTATTGCTCGGAAGGAGAAGCTTTGCCAATGAGGAGAAACAGTACACCACCATCAGGATGATGACAAATGCGATAATCAAACAGCTGGATATTCATTTAGTTTAGGCTCTATATTTATGTTGTGTACATATTGTTTTACCCCGACTTAACTATCAACATTCATCACACTTTATTCTAAAAAGCTTATTGGTGTCATTGAATCGTAGTTGAGCATTTCTTCTTCAATGTCCGTGACAATCTACCGTTTGTTGTCTTGTCCAACTGGCAGACATGGATCAGTAACAGACGGAGGAAGTACCGTCTGATGGGCATTGAAATCCCCCCACCCAAAGGTGGGCCCGCTGTGTTCTCAACATCATCCCCCGGAAACGAATCCCCGGTGGCCCTCAGCCCCGACGAGGCGATGCTCAGAACGCCCGAGCTCGGAGACGACTTGAATGATGAGGGCTCCGTCTGCCTGTCCGAAGGTTAGGCCGCTTGCACAACGCACTCACAAACACTGGAGTCTGTGTGAATATGTGTATGTATATATATATATATATATATATATATATATATATATATATGTGTGTATATATATATATATGGACCGTGTACCTCAGCAGCCGTGCAATCTTCTTGCTTCTAGACGGCACGATCGAATCGCAGCATAGAGACGAAGAAGACGGGATAGACGTGTCCACTGCGATGCCACTGGCCAATAATGTGGTACGTCGTTATTACTCTGATATTACAGCACAGCCTCATTAAATGGAGTCACCTAGGAATGGGAGCCGGCAGGGGCCGTGTTACTCAAACTCAAAAGAGGTTGTTCACGCTGCTTAGACACACAAGTTCACGTACAGCTCGCTGTACGTCAGCGCGGCACACATTACAGATGTTTTAGTGCTTCATCACTCCACGTGTTTCATGGTGAGCACGAGCACAGCATAATCTTTACAGCACTGTTGAAGACAAAAAAAACAAACAGTTGCCAACGCATTCTGCAAACAAGGTTTGTCTCTTGACAAAACAAATCAAAGCTTATCAACATACGTAGTGCCTTTTTTATATTTTCTTCTTCTTACATTACAAAAAACCATGAAAATGCAAACAAAACAAAGATTCTGTGTGCAGCAGAAAACCCTATTGTATCACCTTTCATTTCAAAGTGTTTTACACAATAGCAGTGAATTACAGAAACGGAACAGAAGGAATGAAACCCAGAGCAGACGACACTCTCGTCTTGATCTAATCTCTATGTTTTTTGTTTTTTTTTAACAGAAGATCGAAGTAATTGACGAGGAAGACGAATACGGAGACGATGATGATGGTGACTTAGTGGCCTCAGACCTAGAGCAAATGCAGAGCCTGCTGGAATTCAAGGTGAGGACGAACACAAGGGCCACGACAGATGTTTTATACGAGGCACTGAACAAAAAGCACTTTCAAATAACTTCTTTTGCCTCCTTTTGCTCTGACCGTTTCAGCACGAGGAGGTGCAGTTCTTAGAGATTGAGCTAGAGAACCAAAAACAGAAGTACGACGAGCTCGCGATCTTCACGAAGAGCCTGCTCAGCGCCGTGAGGAGCAACGACCTGGAGCGACAGCAGGTACGTTACGGCAGCTTGAGGCGAAAAACACCTCCGTCGGTAGACATTTCTCACCCGAGGGCCCGTCGTCGTTTTGTGTGTTTTTAGGAGCTCGTGGCCAGTCTACCTCAGCCTTCAGACCAGGACTGGGACATGACGGAGGAGGGCGCAGCGCTGCCCACCGACGTGTCGGCGGACGCGTCCTTCGACCGCAACGGCTCCCCGATGGCCGGGGCGGAGAGTCCGCCGGCGAACGGAGAAGTCCCCCTGGTCGCCGCAAACGAAGACGACGCTTCGACCGAAGTCACTGAGCCCTCTGCATCAGAGGAGCAACCGCAGGAGGCGGCCGCAGAACAAAAGTGACCACGTCACGCACGTCCGCTCTCATAGACTCATCCAGATGTTTCCACACTCCACGTAGAAGCTGGTTTTCGGATCCATATGGTCTCACACACACTGACACACAAACACTCTGGTAACCTCGCGCTCCACGCCCAGTGCCTGTGGATCGCCGCTTCACTACGACTGTTGGGCTGACAAATGCCTTTTTTACTGCATATCATCTGCCTTGCTCCGGACCGGTCCGGAGAGAACAATAAACAACCTCTAACTTACATGTGTGGCCGTTTGTGTTTCAGTGAGGGTATCAGCTCAGCAGATGTAGAAAAAGCACTGCAAATGTTTTTAAAACCCCAACTGTAGAAAGATTAATGTTCACATACTGTCATGGCTGATTTAAGATTTTTTTTTGTGATTATTACAGTTGCAGTCATTAAACTAATCAAATTACAAGTCCGACATGCAACTTGTCCAGGTTCCAATTATACAATTCAACCATGATTAATATACAATAACCCCAAATGGCACTAACTGGCTCGTTCTCATTGGCCCCTTCAACCTATCACAGCTTCAGTTCTACTTTAGGATTATGCCCATGGTGACCTCCCTATTGTATCTTTTAACAAACCTGAGACTCTTTAGTTTCACAATTGCGTTATGAATTGTAAGTTGTGACTATGAACGAATGAAGTGTGTATTACATTACCTCACCACGCAAAGACTTTGCGCCCGTGGGTGGGAGGGAGAGAGGGAGAGAGAGAGAGAGAGAGAGAGAGAGAGGGGGGGGGGGAGAGACGGAGCTGGAGGGAAAGTGGATGAGCTTTAAGCCTCTTATTTCCCCCTGGACTCGGGATGGACCGGCTTATGAAACAGTGGCTTTAAAACGTTCAACTTACACCCTTAAGATCAGAGGCTTAGATCTTGTGGCCCGCCACAAGAGGTATCTGTTGTGGCCCCTCGTTCCCCCCTGCGTCAGCCGTAAACTAAACTCCTTTGTCCGTGCGACTATTTCGGTCGAGAGAAAAACGGTCCCTCACCCGGATGCATGTCTGTCACACGCAGCATGTCACACGGTACCGAGCCCCCCCCCTCCCCACGTCCTCTCTCTCTCCCTCCTCTTCTGTCTCCAGATCCGTGGCTCTGGTTTGAACGGGGGGGAAATCCTTAACCGAGTTGCGTCATAAATACGTCAATAAACTCCCATTCACTGACGACCAGGTACCTCGGTAGCCGCCATATTCGCATCCATGGCAGGGTAGCGGTGCTCTCTGCGAGCGTATGTGTGCGTCCAGTCATCGGCATCGACTATTCCCCGCAGCGACCCCCACCCCCGCACCCCGCAGCGACCCCCCCAGATCCCAATCCCGATAGCGGTCCCGCAGGCCACGCAGCCTGGATCTGGTCATCAAAGCGAGAACAGCCGGACGTCCACGGAGGGGAAGACATGCAACGTGGAGCGGGGGTCTAGGCGGACTACGATGCCTTAGACTCGGAGAGGACTCCTGGCACAAGATGGAGGTAAACAGCGTCTGTAGTGAGGTGAGTCTGGATGCCCGTGTACCGGACAGTGTTTTGGTGTGTGCTGTCCCGTGAAGTTAGCTTCGCCCTGCTCGGCTCGGGGAGCTCACGTTTGGCGTCACGACATGCAGCGCGCCCGCTAATGCTAACAGCTGTGTGAGATGTTTATTGGTGTTGCTCTGCCCGGGGTTAGTAGCTCCACAGCGGCCCGTCCGGGCTCCCGCAGCCGCTCGGTATCCGTTCGTCCATACGACGGGCTCCCAACCCGGTGACGCCCGACCTGCCCCTCGCTTTTTGTTGTTATTTACACTCCTCGAGAGGAGTTCACCCTCCTAGCTAGCTTAGCGCATGTAGCGTTAGCACGAAGCTAGTTAGCCTGCTAGCTTGACAGCTCGCAGGCTCGAAACTTGGGAGACAAGTTTTTCTGATTCCAGCTCCGCCGTCTTGTTAAGAGGAGAGCTGTGTCTCCGTTTCTGTGTCTCCGTGTCTCTGCGGCGGAGGACATGACGGTAACGTTTGTTAAAGTTTAACGGGGACGTTAGTGAGGTCGGGCGTCTTGGCAACAGTGATGCGGCGGTTAGCTCTTACTCGTGTTCTCATCGACGTAATAACTCATTTATATTTATTTATTTAAAAAGCTATTAATCAACACACAGTAGATGGTGTATTTGTATTTCGACTGCATTAGCAACGTGAGATTGTGAGGAAACATTAGCGCTGCTTCTTATGTCCTCATAACAACAGGGAACTCTTCACGGAATGTTGTCTTTAATATGGGCACGTTCATCTTCACCATCATTCCTCAGACCTGTTCTTTAGTGAAACCAATGATACATTTTTAAAGACTTCTCAGAGGTTCAGTGTGCCTCCCCCCACGGTGAGGTGCTTCTTCATGTGCAGCTAAGCCAACCTGACACCCTAAACCTCTCCATCTCTGGGATTCTTTGCAGTGTTTCACACCTACAGTCCAGAGTGTGTGTGTGTGTGTGTGTGTGTGTGTGTGTGTGTGTGTGTGTGTGTGTGTGTGTGTGTGTGTGTGTGTGTGTGTGTGTGTGTGTCAGTCAGTCAGTCACTGCTGTGGCTGTTTTTTTAAAGCCAGCAGGAAAGCTCTTGCAACATAAATTTCTGACCTAGTCCATTCTTTGTTGAGCTAAACTGCCCCCCCTCCTTCCTCCTGTGTTTTGGGAGACTTCGACCACATCATTTCTAATATTTTTGCCATGCTGTTGAGGGAGCTCGTTCTATGTAGGTGGCATGGACATATTGAATAATTCATCAACTGTTGTGCCCCCAAAATATTACTTGTGTTTCAAAAAAGTTTCGAGTGAGCACTTTAATAATCCCGGTTTGAAAGCTGCCGAGATAACAGAAGCCCGTAGTAAACAATAAGCGTATCCACTCGTACTGGGCCGGTGGTCATGCTGATTGTTTAATGCACTTCTTATCAGTTTTGAAAGCTGACACGCAATCAAAGGGATCGCGCCGCCGGTGTCGGTGACTGTGAGATGACATTATGGGTGGCCGTCGGGCTCAAGTGGCTGGAAAAGGCTCGCTCGCTCGCTTGTGCTGCAAGTGTAGGCTGCACTCGGTTACGAGCCGCGATGAGCCACGGCATGAAGGTGGGAGTGAAGATGTATGTGTGAATTTTGACACGAGCACTGCCCTGGCTTCAGAGACGCTCCGAGGCTCTCATCTTGCTTGGCATTTGTTTTCTGCTGATTGAATGATTGTTTACGTCGATGACCTCATCCTGTAGTGCGATAGATATTGTAAAGTGGTTTGTTGGCCTCTGTTCTGTGGATGTACTTGAGTGAGTGTGTGTTGGTGGCTCCACCCACTGAGTGGGCTTGCGTAGCGCTATGACTCATCTCCCCCCCCCCCCTCCTCTCCTCTTCAGAGGCTTGATGGAATTCAACACACAAACACGCTGGACTGAATGCATCATGCAGGCTGAGCTTTGGCACAGAACTGAAATATGCAGACCTGGTTAACGTTACAGCGGTCAGTTTATTGTCCGATTTACTTGCGGTCGCTGAAATATCTGACATTCCTCTGCTGACAACATCACAGTGAATGTCTATTGTAAACAAACAGGCACAAATCAGGCTCCTAAATGTCCAACTGCGGTCTTTAAAAATAAGGGGGAAAAAACAGTAACGTGCATGTTGCCACCACCATCGGCCCCGAGGCCCTGAAAGAGCGAGACCCCGGTTTGTCCTGAAGAGGTTGAATGCTGGCTGCAGCCCGAGCAAACATCAGACTCTCAGAGCCAGTCAGACATGTTGTTTGTTTTGCCCCGGCTGGGGATTAAGCTAGAATGCTAATAACGAGGGGCTTTATGGGTACAGGATGAGCGCTGAACAACTGGACGGGCTTAGGGTATGGACTCCATACGGTTTGACAACAAACGACAGCGTGAGTTGGAAAAGTGAAGGCGCGCTTGTTATTGTGACTCATTGATTTCATCTGTTGAGTCCTCCGTCATTGTATGTGGGCGTGCGGCAGCTGCACTCGCAGCCCCGCTCAGCTAAAAAACAGGGATGAGCAAGCTCCGTGAAAGTGTTCGCCGTTGCCGTCTCTGATGAGATCTTCTGCTTTCGCTGCAGGTCAACGGACATGAGATCATGGACGAGCCCATGGAGGAGGGAGAGTCTTTCTCACACTGTGTAAGTAGCGGGGAGCACATGGGGTGACAGACCTGCGTTGCTTTTGCGTGGCGGTCTCATACCGATACTGTTCTGTGTAGGATGAAGAGACATACGAGGAGATTCCGATCACCCACCATGTGAAGGAGGGCTGCGAGAAAGCTGAGCCATCTCAGTTTGAACTGCTCAAAGTCCTCGGCCAGGGCTCCTTCGGCAAGGTGAGGAAATGGAGCCCGAACAAATCAAACGTTTCCATCGGTGTTTTGTATCTTCCTTAACTCCTCCCTTTCTCTCAGGTGTTTCTCGTCCGGAAGATCTTGGGCCCAGATGCTGGTCAGTTATATGCAATGAAAGTTCTAAAAAAGGCATCTTTGAAAGGTAAAGCTCCTTTGGTTTCCGTCTGCGTTCACCCAAAACGGGCACAGTACGAGTCGCCCAGTGCGTTCCGACCTCAGCGTTGAACCCCCCCCCTACTGTCTCCCCCCACCCCCCTTCCTGTTTTGTCTCTACAGTCAGGGACCGAGTTCGCACTAAGATGGAAAGAGACATTTTAGTGGAAGTCAATCATCCCTTCATAGTGAAGTTGCACTACGGTAAGAGAAACTCTTGTTTACGTCGTGAGCAGGCGATTATATATATCTAATCATACAGATTACATCCCAGTTCAGGTCGGGGAAAAGCCGCTTATGTGCATCTTCATGCTCCAGTCAGAGACATCACTGTTAACATCATTTATCGGAGTGTTTTGAGTTCTAACACTGATATTGAACAGGAATTCGTCCTGATTAGTCAAGTTTTTATTAGATTAGTGTTTAATAGACACGATTGCCACAGTACACATTGAAAACAAAAGGATCAAGCTAATATCTGCTTTTATTCTGCTGCGATACCAATATCATTAATTGACTTGTTTCCACATCTGCCAGCCTTTCAGACAGAAGGGAAACTGTATTTAATACTGGACTTTCTCAGGGGAGGGGATGTATTCACTCGCTTATCCAAAGAGGTAAGCTGACGTTCTGTTGCCCAACATCTCATTAAACCTTTACGTTTATTTGCAATTGTTTCTGTCTGCAAAGAAAAAGTACAGCGTGTCCTTGTAATTCTAGTATTTAATGTTCTTTTCTTTTTTTTTGAGACCCCTAATGTTTTAAACATGTTTGTGAAAATCAGAACTACGTACGACACAATGTTATTCTAAAAACCCGAAGGAGTTGTTAAGCTGACAGCTACAAATGGAACAGGTGCAAATTTAGTATGCAAGAAAAAAAAAAGTTTAATTTATTTTAGAAGAGCATACGCACGGCCAAGTCATTTGTCTCTCATGTTTTCTGTTTGCTTTTTATTCAAATTGCGAGTTGAATTCCTCGCGGAAACACGAGTGCTTTTCTTGGAGCCTTTATTCGCCTGTAGATCATCGGTGGTTTGTCAGTTAGAGGCTCAGCTCAGCCCGTCCTCCAGATAGACCGTGTGTTGAAAGCATGTCTCAGAGCCAAAAGCGATAGCTGCCGGCAAATGTCAACCCGACAGCTTGCTGGATCGTGTAACCTATTTGAAATGTTGATATTGTGACAATAATAACACTTTTTTTTTTTTTTTTTTTTTTTCTTTTCTTTCTTCTTTCTTTGTTTGTAGTCACTGAAGCTTGATATTGAAGTTGTCTTTTTTTTTTCTTTCTTTGCTGCTGAATTTCTCTCCTCTCCTTAGTTCAGAGAGTAAATTTGTCCAGTTCTTATCAGGTTATGTTTACAGAGGAAGATGTGAAATTCTACCTTGCAGAGCTGGCCCTGGCCCTCGACCACCTGCACAGCCTGGGCATAGTTTACAGAGATCTCAAGCCAGAGAAGTAAGAATCCTCGACTTCAGCATCACCTTTGACCCCCTCACACTCAAACCCCCCCCCCCCACCGTCATCTTCCAACTTACTTTCAATATTTGTGCTAAAACCACTGATGATATTTTGGCTTGGACATATAAACTGTACGACTGTAGCATAAAGCATTGACGGGATTTTATTTTCTATAGTGAGGAGACGTTTAATCTTAAATGACCGAATGCTGATGAGAATTCAAGAATTAATTTGTTTTTCATCACTTAGAGAAAATACAATCGTATATTTTAATTTCCCCACTGTCCACCGACCCTGTTGGGTTTCGGTATACTGAAGTCAGAAGTTTGGCATCATGCCGTTCTTTTAATGAATCAATGAATGTGTGGCAGTGTTTGTCTGTACTTGACACGCGGCCTTCCCCACAGACGGCCGATCCCACAAGTCGTTTCAGCCCATAACTTCACTAAACATCTATTGTCACAAAGACCCATACCGACTCACACATTCCTGACTTCAGACCAGACTGTTCCCTTCGCCTGAGTAGTTTCACAATCCATGACTGGATGTGAACAGTGCGGCTCTGAATGGAGTACTCCAACCTGTTGTTTCTTCACTGTCAGCAGTCCGTTTGAAGCCTCCAGAGCTTAAGAATATCCGTGCAAAAATTTCCCAACACCGCCAAGTGATTTTTTTTTTTTTAAAATATGCTGTAAAGTTGTTTGAAGCCCGCCGTCTTCACAGAAAACCTGTTTCTTGTCTTTCAGCATCTTACTTGATGAAGCTGGACACATAAAGTTAACAGGTATGTTTTTGACTTAAAGCTTATTACCTAATACTTATAAATGTTTTGTTGTTTTTTTATTGTAAAAAGCCATTTTTAAATTCAAAAGAGTAATTGAGGAGTCTAATCTAGTTAATAGCCTGTAATTACACTGTTTCACGTTAAACGTGTCTTTACTGAGAATAGATTGCCGACTCCATTTCTGTCCTCAGACTGACTTTCCTCAGCAGCTATTTTGAACGCGTCTTTTGCCGACACCTAACAGAACACAAGCTCTGCGCGGTGTAGTGACCGGAGGTGGCGGTCCTAGGCGGCTGTGTGTCTCACCATTTTGCTTTGCATTGCTGTCGCGCAGACTTTGGCTTGAGTAAAGAGTCAGTAGATGCTGATAAGAAGGCTTATTCCTTCTGTGGTACGGTGGAGTATATGGCCCCTGAGGTGGTCAACAGGAGAGGACACACGCAGAGCGCGGACTGGTGGTCTCTGGGAGTGCTTATGGTACAGAAACAGGCTCATTCATTAATATTAACTGGTAGAAGAAAAACACCCTGTTGATGATATTACATTCTTTCATTGCAGTTTGAGATGCTAACGGGGACGTTACCGTTCCAAGGGAAGGACCGCAACGAGACCATGAACATGATTCTCAAGTGAGTCACCGGGCACTGCACGATCGAGACACTCGACGTTTGGTGAGAAATGATCCGCCGCAGCTTATCCTTGTGTCCATATCTACCTGTCGCTCTCTGCCCCCTCCAGAGCTAAGTTGGGAATGCCCCAGTTCCTAAGTTTGGAAGCCCAGAGTTTGCTGAGAATGCTGTTCAAACGTAACCCTGCTAACCGGCTAGGTAAGGTGCACCGGCGAGCGCGTAGACCTGTAGAAGTGAAAGACGATGAGGTGTGTGTGTGTTTGTGTGTCGCTCCTCACGTTGCGCCACTCGCTTAAGCTCGAGCTTGTTAACATTTTGGCACCCGCTTAAATCACATGCTGGGAGAAAGAAATGTGTGAACGTGTTGTTGATCCTCTGCAAACAATAAAAACTGCCGTGCCAGGTTAACTGAACCGGAGCAATCTGTGTCTTTAGGGGCCGGGCCCGACGGAGTGGAGGAGATCAAACGCCACGCTTTCTTTTCCACCATCGACTGGAATGTGAGCACACACACACACACACACACACACACACACACACACACACACACACACACACACACACACACACACACACACAGCCTTCTCATATCTCTCACACACACAACTCTCCAGCTTCTGTTGAGGCTTCACACCTAACAAACGGTTGGCTTGGTGAGTTCTGGCCATCAGTCTTGGCCACGTCAGGTGTGTGTGTGTGTGTGTGTGTGTGTGTGTGTGTGTGTGTGTGTGTGTGTCTGTGTGTCTGTGTGTGTCTGTGTGTGTCTGTGTCTGTGTGTCTCTGGGCAGAGGGCCAGTTCTCACTGTGTGTGCACTAATGGCGCTGCGTGAGTGTTTAAGAGCCTGCTGGATGCTATTGGCTGGACCGGGCTGTAGAGAGATGGGGAGCAGGTTAATCAGGGAAGGGGTCTCCTTAGCAAAACAGCCTGTGGTGGGGTTTGATTTCTAACATGCTTATGTGTGTTTTCTGCGTGTGTGTGTGTGTGCGCGCCTGGATCATCTGCAGACACTGTACAGGAGAGAGCTGCAGCCCCCGTTCAAGCCTGCGGCAGGTAAACCAGATGACACGTTCTGCTTCGACCCAGAGTTCACCGCTAAAACGCCTAAAGGTAAATACACACCTACACACACACACACACACACACACACACACACACACACACACACACACACACACGCTCCTTAGCTTAAAAACAGCAACCACTCCTGCAGCCATGGAAACTGCAACTGAGCACCGACTACAAGAAATGACTCTAAATTTTAGCAGGCGCGTGTGCGTGTGTTCATATGCACATATATACTGAACTGCCTTCTGTACTTCTAGACTCCCCAGGTATCCCTCCCAGTGCTAACGCCCACCAGCTCTTCAAAGGCTTCAGTTTCGTGGCTCCGAACCCGATGGATGAGAACAAGAGCTCCCCGCTGCTCAGCATACTCCCAATAGTTCAGGTGACCGCACGGTGTCTTTACTTTGCAAATGTCCTCCATCACAATTTACACAAGTTAATTATTAGCATATTAACGTGCATGCGTGAAGGTCACACGTTGGTATTCTTTAAGGTCTTTTAAGCTTTTGTGTGACGCTCAGTCGGTGCACAAAAAGAACAGAATGATCACCATTTATATATTGGACCTGCCATTTTACACTGATTCAACACACCTGTAACTGTTATTGAACATTTATCACTTTAGGGATTTTAGTTAACACTCTTCTCTAGGGATGCTTACACACTTCATTTCTTGACTCGACTGGCTGCCTTTGCTGACAATGTTCACTGCAAATGCACAATGAAGTCAAATTGGGATCTAAATTGATCGACATGATGGCAGGAATGAAACCGAGTTGCAAAACAACTCACACACACACACACACACACACACACACACACACACACACTCTCTCTCTCTTACGTGATGTGTGAATAAGGAGCCAACACAACAGTGGTGGTAAATCTGCAGTGACAGTTTGACTGCTGAATACGTAATAACGTCACACCGCTACAAGTTCCACTCCGGCACGTTTGTGAACCAAACCGTTGGAGCACACAACACCAGGTTAACAAGGCGTCGCGTGAAATGTGTCGACGTGTCTCGGGAAGGACGGAAGCCGCTGGTTTTACTGGAACACACAATACTGATTCGTATTCATTTATTCGGATGTTAACGGCTCATGTCTTGTTCCCTCCAGATGCACGGGGGCTCGACCAAGTTCTCTGATCTCTACGAGCTGCAGGAGGACATAGGGGTCGGCTCCTACTCCATTTGTAAACGCTGTGTACACCGAGTCTCTGCCATGGACTATGCTGTGAAGGTAGTGTGGTTTTTCCTCTTTTTTTCTTTTTTCTAATCCACTAAGCACCGTGGCTCCACAGTTACTCCTCGATCCTCGATTCAACCCGCTCCAGAATTAAACTGGTGACCTTTCAGTAAGAACCCTGCTCCTCTAACCCTCGGGCCACTGATGCGTCATGTGACGTGTTCAGTATCAATAGTTGCATCGAGGCTGTGTCCGTGTGACATCCTTTTTGTGAAGTTTGTTTTCTCTCATGGGCAGCACATGTATGTTTTTATTGAGATAAAAAAAAAAAAAAAAAGAACTAAACTCCACTTTTACAGCGTTTTTTTAAAGCAGATTTGAAGTAAATTAGATGACTGTCGTGGGAATTGCACAATCTTCATATATTGGTGTCCGTAGAATGTGGGTTCATAAAAGCTTCTGAACCTCAAGAGTGTATGAAATTGTGGAAAATGTATTAAGCACGCCTATTGTGGTTAGTGTTGCCAGCAGAGCAGCAGAGGGCAGCAAAGCTCAAGCCATATTGCTATCATCTCAGCTAGTTTACATTGTTAAATGCTCTAATTTCTTTCTTCTTCTTCTACTCAGCAAGTAGACTCTCTAATTTGACTAACTGCTCATCGCTGTGTTTCCATGTGTCTCAGATTATAGACAAAAGTAAGAGGGACCCCTCTGAAGAGATCGAAATCCTGATGCGATACGGACAGCATCCCAACATCATCACTCTGAAAGACGTCAGTAACATTCGTGTGCGAGCGGTTCACAACGCTACAGCTTTTAGTTTTCCACCGTACTCACTGTGTGTGTGTGTGTGTGTCAGGTGTATGACGAGGGCAGGTATGTCTACCTGGTGACGGAGCTGATGAAGGGAGGGGAGCTGCTGGACAAGATCCTCAGGCAGAAGTTTTTCTCTGAGAGAGAGGCCAGTGCTGTGCTCTACACCATCACCAAGACTGTTGACTACCTCCACTGCCAAGGGGTGAGCGGACGCGCCTGTGCACACGTGAGCACAAGTGAGAATTCGGTATCTTCTCCTCCAACGGGTTTCCTCTCCTCCCCTCTTTCCCAGGTGGTGCACCGAGACCTGAAGCCCAGTAACATCCTATACATGGATGACTCGGGAAACCCCGACTCCATCAGGATCTGTGACTTTGGATTCGCCAAGCAGCTTCGGGGAGGCAACGGCCTGCTCCTCACCCCCTGTTACACCGCCAACTTTGTGGCACCAGAGGTGAGAAACGACGGAAGCGAAAAGAGAGCTAAGGCTAGATGGAATATAAGACTTGATACCAGAGAGAGATGTTATATAGGTGAGAGGATGTAAAGTGTGAGGGAAGAGCAGCTTGTAAAGACAAAATTGTATTCCCGTTGTCAATATGAGTCCCTAAAGATTTGTCTTTCTTTGTTTGCTTTGGTCCAGGTACTAATGCGGCAAGGTTATGATGCAGCTTGTGATATATGGAGTCTTGGAGTTCTACTGTATACCATGCTGGCAGGGTAAGACTGCACTCATTAAAAAAACAAAAAATGTTTAGATAATTTCTCTTAATGTAGGAGGGAATGATTAATTGTGAAGTGTCCAATATTATTATTATTTTTCAACCAGTCGAATGTCTTTGCTTGTGCTGCTGTTATTACTTTCTAAACCGTTTTTTCTTAGTTGCAAATTTCACCACAATTTCAAATAGTTGTAGTCATCATGTGTTTAATCACCACAAAGCTGCAGTCAAGTTTGCCTATGTAATCAAATGAAACGCTTTGTAACCCCCCCCGCCCCTCCACCACCACCACCACCACCACCACCACCACCACCCCCGCCAGGTACACGCCGTTTGCTAACGGGCCAAACGACACACCAGAGGAGATTCTCCTCCGGATAGGATCCGGAAAGTTCTCTTTGACCGGTGGCAACTGGGATACGGTATCGGACACCTCAAAGGTACGCGTGCACGCTGACACGATGAGGTGGTGTCTCTGGAGCTTAATTTGCATTGGTGCGGTGACTTTGAAGCATATTTTTTTTTAAAGTCTAATGTTCATGATTTTGGTTGCTCTTCTCATGTCTGTAAAGCACTTTGTACGGTTGTTTTTGAAAGGTGCTACAAAAACCTAATTTGGCTATTAGATGTCGATGTGATCCTATTTGGATTCATTCTGTGATTGAATCATGACTCAAAGCTCTTTTGTAAAACTGATGTGTGAACATCAAATATGGCATCTTTTTCTTATGCCTGTTTAAATGGCAATGGAGACACATTGTGAGTTCATCCATCAATAAATTAAAAAAAACAATCGTGCTGTTTTTTGTCCCATGCATACTCTTAAGACTGGATGTTTTCTTTACGTTCCAGGACCTGCTGTCCCATATGCTCCACGTGGACCCTCACCAGCGATACACAGCAGAGCAGGTCCTGAAGCATTCCTGGATCACCTGCCGAGATACGCTACCACACTTCCAGCTCACGCGCCATGACGCACCACACCTCGTCAAGGTGGGCGCATACACAGAGAGAGGGAGGATATATATATATCTATCTATCTATCTATCTATCTATAAACAAACAAATATGGTAGAACTTAAAAGGCTAGCGGTACCTCAAAGTTGGAATCTCATATGTGTTGTTGTAAATTACACTTCACTCAGTGTTTCTAAACATGGCACCACATCATCTCTCCGACACAGATAAGGGTCTGAGCTCTGTTACATGATGTCGTATAACATCGACATATAAAAGTGATTCATCCACTCCGAACCTCATCTATTACTAATACCGCATCCATCAGAGCAGACATCCCTCTGTTATCTTGCCACTTTCAAACGGAACTCATCAGGTCGTATTTTTGACACGACGTGTTTGGGGCCCAAGTGGTTTGAGTCGTGAGAGCACTGTTGCTAAGCAACTGATAACAAAAAAAAAAAAAGGATCTTGCTTTGTTCACTTCTCAAAATCGGTGGATCTTTTTTTTTTTTTTTGCACTTCAACATAGACTTCAATTTTACAAACATTGGGACGAAGAAGATAAAGAAAGTAAATTGTGTTTTTAAAAACAACATTAAAACATAAGCGTACATCACAAATTGTGAACTGGAAGCGGTCAGCAACTTACCACAGAAGAAAACGGCACAACAGAGCAGCCTGGTCATCAACTTCAACAATACACAGTCCTTCTGACCCTCAGCGAATTACCTAAAAACTCTGAATATTTATCCATGTAATGCAACAGATATGTTACCACTCATAGAAATACAGTTCTTCAGTCATAATAGTCGTGCTTGAGTTCCAGGAAAAACCTGGAGATTTTTCAAGGCAAAGATTCAACAAGATCTTGCAAAAAGGATCTGAACCCTGTGGAGATCTCACGCAGCGGGGACCTGTTCAACATCCCATTTCATGTCTGGTGACTGAGGGGCCGGCAGCAGAGGCCCATGTCATGACCTATGGAGCGATCTTTGAATGCATGTTGTTGTGCCATTGCACCTTCAAGGGATGCTCCTAGTTAGCAACAGTATTCAGATCTATTGATAGAGTTCCTGCGTCATTAACACCCCGGCCACCAAGCAGACGGCACAATTACCGTCAAGTAGGATGGATGATTCAATAGATTCATGCTGGCCACATCAAACTTCACCTTTCTGTTAGCACGACGGAGACCGGGCATCATTTTGCCACAATTCTACCAATTTTGGTGTTGCTGGCTGTGTGGACTCGTCATCCTGCTCTTAGTCATGAATCCCACTGCTGTCACTTATCTATTTTTGCTCTTCTCCTCGCCTGCGCATGTGATTCAAGGTCTGACCAATAGTGTGTATTGAAAGGCCTCGTTGCACTCCGAAGCCTTCATGAGGTGTTATTTGCCTCTTTTGTTGGCTTGACCAAGTCCCTTCCTTGAATTCTCAATTTGGCGTCTTCTCTGTCAGACTGGATGTTTGTTCCAGACTCTTTTCTACCGACTGTAGAGGCCCACCGATGTGAGTAGCCGGGGAAGTTGTGGCTACACGAGAATGAGTCATTGTAGCTGTGTTTTCAAGACGTTCCTGCAGGTGTTAAAAGCCCAAAGTTAGGTTTTAGTGCTGCCCCCGTTCTGCACATGTTCTGATTCATCCCCCGATAAGTGGGTGAGATAAGCAAATGTAGTGCAGTACAGCATTGAATCAGCAAGATGGAAGACTGGCTCTGCTTCTTTTGTTTAGTGGATTTCTAAAGATGTTTTTCCAAATTAGAGTTATCATCAGGCGCTAACCTCGGGTTCTGAAAAGTGAAGCCAATGTGCCTTTAAACTTGCATTCTTTCTAATGGCCGTCAGGGGGCGCCTCCTCCAGGTGCAACAGTCGTTTGATTGTATAGAAGTCTATGAGAAAATGACTCTAGTTCTCACTTGATTTATTACCTCAGTAAATGTTGTAAACATGAGTTTATGGTCTCAAGCTCTAGTTTCAAGTCTTCTTCAATACAGCATGATGTTCATTTAGTACATTATGGTCCATTTAGAGTCAAATAGACCATAAAGCAGGGCATGCTTTAGGGCGCGGCTACCTTGTGATTAACAGGTTGCTACCACGGTGTTGTCCGGTCTGGTGGTTGTCCGTGTTTTCGTCTTACAACTTTAACCCTTTCGCAGTGTGCTTTCAGTTCATGAAACCTTTTGGTTGTGCTCAGCTCCACCCTCTCGAATCACTTCAAACAGCCGTTTGTAACAGCCAAAATGGCGATGACCAAAATGCCAAGCTCAAGGCTTCAAAGTGGCGATCCACAAACGAATGGGCGACGTCCACTACGTCCGCTTGTTATTGACGGTCTGTGATATTAATATATCTCCTGACCCGCACCAGAACGTAAGGACACCAACTCACAGCACGCCAGCACAAGTGGATAACAGAACAGCGTCAAAGCCGCATGCTTGTATCTCTTTGAAAGTTAACGCCACGTGTTTATGTTGTTGTTTTCTTCCAGGGAGCCATGGCTGCAACCTACTCAGCACTGAGCCAGAAGACCAGTCAGCCGGTGTTGGAGCCCGTGGCGGCGTCCAGTCTAGCCCAGAGACGCAGCATGAAGAAACTCACCTCAACTGACATGTAGACACACACACACACACACACACACACACACACACAGCTCGCCCTCCAGTTTTGACCTTACTCTCAGTTGGACTGTCATACGCAAACACACACAGACCGAAGTCCTGGCCAGTCAGACCTACTGTCTCCCTTTTTTAATCTATTTATTTGGCACACCCGACACGTGTGTGTGTGTGTGTGTGTGTGCGCACACATGCACACTCACACTGGACGAGGGTGCATTGTGAAGAAGTCAGCTGAAGAGGGGAGACTCACATATCTGTTACTGCTGGGGAGACGGACTTGTATTTATTTCCACAGCTTTCATATGCACTTGCCCTCCTCGCCTTTTCATTCTCCCTTCCTCGCGTGGGGAAGAAACACACCAGCTGATGTGCTCCTTCACTGTGATTGGCTGATTCAGAGCTGCTTTTGGTAAACTGTGCCCCCCTACTCCCCCACTCTGCTCTTCATCTGCGCTCTGCTGTCCTCCTCCTCCTCAGTTCTCTCGCCCCCCCCCTTGTTGGCTGTCGCTGTCTTAACTTCTCCTCTTCAAAGTGCAGTAATGGTTTGTGTGCGAGAGTGCTGGCAGGACGATATTGACTGAGGGACATCGCAAGACTGTTTCCTCGCTTTAAAATAAAAAGATTCTGATCGTGGTGGATTAGAAAGTTTCCTCGGGATCAAAATCATCTGCCAGCACTTTTTGTTACATGAATGCATGTGTGGATGGGGCGTGTATTTCTTTTCCCTTCAGTTTCGCCGTCTGCCTCCTGTTACATCGTGATGCTAGCAGTGTATCAAAAGAGGAAAAAAAAAAAGAAAAAGCTGCAGATGGGCAAAAGTTAACTTCTAGAGTTTGAAGGTGAACGATGTCGTAACAATGGCCGAAATTCTAGTTTGCAAAAAATAAAAATATATAAGTATATATATAATGAAGATGAGGAGCATGTGGGGGAGCTGTCGGGATTTCTCTGGGGGGGGCGGGACGCACCCACGTCGAACCAGAGAGGCTGAGTTAAAAAGAAAACAAACAAAAAAAATTCCATGGATATCTCTTCAAAAAGACATTGTGGAAATTGTATGATATTGTATTTATTTCATTTGATTTTTAAGATTCTATTTTTCTTTCAAGTTCTGTATATATTGACATTAAAGATCATTATTGACATGCATCCGGGCCTCAGCTGGTTTGTTCTGTTGCAGACGTCGAGCCACTCGGGAGCAAATTGAAAACGGTCGAACTCTCTAAGAATGATTTCGATCCAAAGATCAGTCTATGACGGCAAGATGGTGAAACGTTTGCTGAACATTGTGTTCACAAGTGGAAATTACAGGATGACACATTGCTTTCCATTCATTTTGAGGCGATGAAGTGTGTTCTCTTCTTGTTATACCTTTTTGATTAAAATAATTGAGATCTGCGACATGCTGAAGCTTAGTTTAACACAGACATGAGTAAAAAAGTCAGACGATTGACTCCGTGATGTGAGACACAAGACAAGAAGTCAACTTTCATGAGTTCAGCTTTGTGAAGATCCAGCTGATACAAGAGGCTTTTTAGAGAGTTCATTTAGCTTAAGAAGTTGGATCTTTTTCACAAGTAATGGAACACTTCATCCTTCAGTATATCAGAAAAAAATCATTTTAATTTTCGATTTGATGCATCATTTCCACTGGACAGAAAAGGTATGAAAAATTGTAATCTGAAAAGTAACTACAGATAAAGGATGTGGAGTAACAAGTTTTGAGATATAGTGTAGTAGAAGTAAGTTGCATTAAATGGAAGTACTCAAGTAAAGTATAAGCACCTTAAATTTGTACTTGAGAAAATGTACCACTTGTTTGCTAACAGCTGCCATCAGATCAGTGTCTTCAAAGACCGCCATCTTACTCTCCATAATCCAGACTCCTCTGAACACATTTCATTTAAACCTTTTACTGGCAAAGTTTGTAAGACCCGCTGAAACCATAGCAAATTGAAGCAGCATTAAATCATTTTTTTGTTCACTTGGGGGAAGTGTAACAAGTTGTAAACACGTCATTATCATATTATCTCTTTTATTAAGGCCATAGCGTGTCAGTACAAAGCTGCTTATTTACACATCCAGCACACACGGGGTAAAATTAGCGTTCATTTTGGGGTCGCAAACAGCTTATCAGAAACTGGATGAGAGCCTTGAGAGTGAACCAAAACTATAAGGAATGCCCCCGAAACCCGGTTCTAAACCAGTAAAAACAAGTGTTGAACCATTTGGAACTTCTTATATTGCTGCGTAAGAAACACTGTTTAGTTACGTACATATATAAAACAATACATAACAAAAGCAATGTCAATTCTTCGCTTGATTAATTGGCTTTTTCTCACAAAATAAATCAAATAAGATAAGAGTATCGATAAACTCATGACAACCGAAATGCTAAAGTTGTGGGGCTGTAAAACCAAAACAACGAGCTGAAGGATGATAAAACGCTCCACCTATCTGAGGTGATAGGTGTTTATCACTAAACTACAGAGTTTAGTGATAATTCTCCAAAAGGGATCACTTCCACATTACTCTGTCATTTGATTCATTGTTGGAACAGAAACATTGACTGGTGCAGATTTAACCCCAATGTGTTCTCATGGTTAGACCAGAGGACGAGTGAGAAAATAGCTTTGTGTCCTCCCCGGAAATAAACCCTGACTGAGCTGCAGCGCGCGTCAGCCGCCACTAGGTGGTAACACGGTCCCGTGCGTGGGGCGGTAACGGGCCCGTCGAACACACGGCGTCCCTCAGTGGGTCTCTGTGTCCTACCCTTATGTAAATGATCGGTCTCGCCTGCTACCATTTTGTCTGTCCAACCCCCTGTTCCCCCGAGAGGATGAGCTCCTCTAACCAGTGGTGTGTAAAGAGAAGTGTGTGTGTGTGCGTGTGTGTGTGTGTCTGTGTGTGTGTGTGTGTGTGTGTGTGCGTGCGTGCGTGTGTGTCAGAGCTGTCATGACCAGACAGAGGATGGAGATCTAGGCAGGAGAGCAGATGGATTGAGGCGAGGACTGCTCCCATCAATGCACACGCACGCGCACACACACACACACACACACACACACACACACACCTACCTATAGACCAGCTGTTGTCCTTTATTCTGCAACTGTCTGAGCTCCATGCCCTCTCTCTCGCTCCCTCTCTCTCTCTCTCTCTCTCTCTCTCTCTCTCTCTCTCTCTCTCTCTCTCTTTCTCTCTCTCTGCCCCTCTCACCCCCTCTCCCTCCCCTGGATTAGATGCATTTAGCAGTCAGCCTGGGAGCTGAGAGGTAAACAGTGGGGCTAATTGTTTTGACATACTGCTCTTTGTTTTGGCCTCCCGGTGCTAATCAACCACTCGGCTAATAAGTCTGCCTGGCAAGGAAAACACAACTGTGTTCAGGCTGCTACAGGGAGGGGACAGAGGTCCCGTCCCGTCCACTCATACTCCACAATAATAATAACAACAAAAAGAGAAAAGGAAAAGGGGGTCGCAGTCTTACAGCAGTCCACGTTGGCTCCACGCAGAGTTCCCACAGTGCCGCTGTGGCTGGTAGCGCCCCCGCTCAGGTGTGAATCTATTTATCCTCATTAACGAGCGTCTCCCCAAAGTCGGCCAATTAACACGCTGCTCCTAATGAAGCCATTAGCTGTCAGATGAGGTGGAGGCAGTGCTCGTCACCGGCCCACTCTGTGTGCGTGTGTGTGTGTGTGTGTGCATGTCTCTCCACTCTTGCTGCTAATAAAAGCAGGAGAATTAATGGAGTGAGCGTGTGTGATAATGAGTTAATGTGGAACAAGCAGGACGAGCAGTGATCAGCCCTCTGTCTCCAATGAAGATATCAGACACAGTGATTTACTCTCTCGGTGTCATAAACAGGCCTCCCGCACGTAGCACTCCGCGCGTGCGTGTGTAAGTGGGACGGCGAGAGCGATACCTTTCTGATGGCCTCCGTGGTTTAAAGAAAAAGAAAAAAGAAGCAGGCCTCCTGACTGCGGGTGTGCAGCCGCCTCAGACATCAGAGTTTGGAGTTTCGGAACAAAGTGTGGATGTCACTCGGAGTTCGTATGTTCCTTAATGGAGCCGTCATCCCGCGCAACCTTAATATGGTTTTAATTGTCAGAGTAATTGCAGATACATGAATGCCACAGCCTCAACAGAGAAGAACAATGAGATCACAGAGGCAGCTGTTCTACTGGCACCATTTCTTTCTTTTTTTTTTAAACAATTAATTGCCAGTGACTGAACATTAAAAGAAAATGGAGGTTTCTGAGAGCTGATCTGAAGGGGTGAGGAAGACCACTTTTAAGATGATAGCATTTTTACCAGAAACAACAAAAGAACACGCTTTTTCTTTTTTCTATTCACCCTGATATACGCTTCCATGGGATCCCCTCGGCTGGCTGTACTGTATGTACCCCCCCGCCCCCCTAATAACTGAAGCTGCCCAGCCCCTGTCAGGGGATGCCAGAACTGAGGATGTGAAATTGATTTTAGGTTATGCGATTAGTCGTATTGCATATTCTTCCGTCTTCTTCTTCGACACCCCTCTCCCCCCTCCTCATCCACTCTGCTTTCTTCTCTCCTCGGCCTCTCAGTTACTCCCCAATTGATTGTGTCCTCTAATCCACTGGCATACCTGCAGAGTGCCTCTGCCCTCCAGTGATCAGTTGTCAGGTTTGGTCATATAGATCCACTTTGAAGTCCCGTCAGCACCCTGCTGTGTTTGGCTGCTTGTATACGTTCCATTCATGTGATGAATCAGTGTGGCGATCCCCCCCCCCCACCCTCTGCCCTCTCCCCCGCAACAAGTGTGAGGAGCATTGAGAAAAAAATGTGTTCAAAACATGCAGTTCGTGGGGTGAAAAGGCCAAAATGTGTGATTCCCAAACTTTAAGCTCATTACGCTTATTTCCTGAACAAGTCTTAACCACTGAGAGTCACTATTGGTGAGGTCTAGTTCTGGTGATGCTCTGACGTCAGGACCTACTTTTTGAGAGCTGGTATTCTTTAACGGGACGTCCTGAATGCATCTGCCGTGTGTGTCTGATTCACTTCTGTCACTCATTTTTAAAACACATACAAACACCGTGCTGCTGACTTCTGGAAGTATTGGGACTTTGTTTAACTTTTTAAATTATCTTATTTTTATGAGGGAGTTTGGTGATTAAATGCACAAGTAACTAGAAAATATGTCACTCATCTCAAGTGATAGACAATATTATTTTTTTTATTAGCATATGAACTATTACTAAACTTAATATATGTATTTCAAAAGAACATAGTGTTCTAACTTTCATTTGTTTGAATATAAGATGATACATGTGTCAGTTATTATTTTTTGAGTTACTTTTGTTTGTTTGTTTTTCTTGTGAATTTAGTGATGTTTAATTCTTGATAATGACTGAGTGTGTTTAAGGCTTCGAGCCCTCTAAGCATCAGTCAAACTAAACCAGGAACAAGAATGAAATCCTTTGGCGGAAGGCATCACAACTAAACACAGTATGCAGATTGTGAAAGGTCACACGTCGACTTAACTTTCTTTCAAGGGGTCAAAGGGACCAAACGCTCGAGGAGCCACTGCTTTGAGACTTCGATAAGTTCCAACACAACGGGGATCAGACCCGGAGTGTCCTGACAGAAGAGGTGTGGGAACACGTGACCGGGTCCACGGTGCACGCGAGACTCTCAGGAGCGATGTGGAGCCCAAACACTCATGTGGCCGACCCGCAGCCGATATTCATTACTCCCATGTACGAGTCCTCTCATGTGGGCTGCAGCCCCCCCCCCCTACCCCCTCCCTCCAATTAAAGATGAATGTGCTGTCGAATGTCCTCTCTTTGACCTCCTGCATGCCAGTTTTAGTGCAAACACTACATCAGCGCCTCGCAAACTTTCCTTTTTTCTTCTCTCTGCCTGCTTCCTCGGTGAATTTGGGCCACCCTTTAATGTTTCCGCGTTTTATTCACGTTGTTGACCTTCAGATACTTTCTTTTAAAAGCTCGGGGGGGAAAATAACACTATTTATGAAAGCCTTGGAAAACAACTTATTTATTTATTATTGTTTTGTTTTTTTACACTTTTTGACTTCTTAACTTTCAACCACAGTCTTTGAAACGTGGATACGGAGTGAATTCAAAGAGAACACAAGGTTTGAGATGAGATGCAGTTATTGAAAAAAAAGGTGCACGCGAGTCAGCCGCTCTCCCCCTCCGCCGGTAAACAAGCCGCACAAGTCACCGCGCCGCTGCCTCTCTATTGTTGCCGTCCTGCCTGTCCTGTCCTGTCCTGTCAGAGACACCACGAGGAGCCGATTCAGAGGCTCGACCATCTGCCCGAGAGTCTCGCGCGTTTTGGAGGAATCACAACCTGAAGTTCTTCCTTGTATACCTCTGAAAAGTGCGCTTTCATCATGCACCTGTTATATAAGCTCTCTCTCTCTCTCTCTCTCTCTCTCTCTCTGTCCTTTTGCACATGTTCCACAGTCAATCATTTTCCCCACATAGTGACTTATTGGCGCGGAGGTGTCCGTTACTCTTTAAGAGACATTATCTGGAAGGCCTTTGAGCATCCCGACTCACGCGCTGAGGCCGTGCGAGGTGGAAGAGGCTCAAGGATACTGCAGTGCTGCTCTGGACCTTGGCTCGCTTTGCTTGTTTGCTCGGCTGCTCGCTCTACCCCCCTCCCCCCCTCCCCCTCCTCCTCCCAGAAATCAGGGATTATTTCGAACTAAAATAGATGGATGGAATCAATCAGCCACGGTTTTACTTTTCTCTTCTTCTACATAACCGCCCCCTTTCACCTCCACCCTTACACCCTTTTCCCCTCCCTCTCCCTTTCCTCTCCCTCTCTCTCTGTCTCCCCCACCCCCCTCTCACTCAGGGCTGCAGACTGAGGAGATGCATAAATTCAGATGCATTAGTATTCCAGTCAGGCTCTCCATTTCAAGGCAAGGCCTAGCACCCTTCCGCCTCTCTTCTTCTCCTCTCTCCCCTCCTTCACTCTCCCTCTCTCCGGCTCTGCTTGAATCATTTAAGCAGCGTTGCATCTACAGGCCTACTTATTTCCCCAAAAAAAAACATCCCTAAATTATTTTTAGCCATTATGACTTTTTTAAATTATTTTCTTACCAGGGAATATAGCTCTATTTTGTCCTTGCATGGCCAATTATACGCAGCTGTAGTCTTTGAAATGAGATTCATCTGCTTCTGATTGTGTGTGTCTGAGTGTGTGTCTGCGTGTGTGTGCGTGCGTGTGCGTGTGTGCGTGTGTGTGTGTGTGTGCGTGCGTGTGTGTGTGTGTGTGTCATTGTGTTTTGCTGTCAGGCCCAGCGGCCCAGGCGATAAATCACGCATGTCTGATTGAGGAGGGCAGAGGGCCCGGACAATAACATTTCAGTGGAACTGCTGGAGAAAGCGACTCAGTTTGCTTGATCCGTAGAGCCTGCAGACCTGCAGCCGAGGTCCTGCTTGAACCACTGGATATTTTACAGCTGTTAGTGACATGAGAGACTTGGAAAAAGTTGCCCTTTGACATGACATTGAAGCTAAGTGAAGGTTATGCTGCTTAAGCATAGTCGTATGCATGCATAATTGGAGCATAATTTTCTCTTTAGTATAATCAGAATTATTCACAATTTAAAATTGAACCCATCTTCAAATCGTGTAACATTGTTTTTAAAAGAAAATGTTGAATAATCAAAATGAATTAAACATTTAAATTTGTGCTTTCACTATTTAAATAGGAATAATAATAATAAGCAATACTTTTGTCTGATTTTAAATGTTCATTCACCAGAAGTTAAATTCTGTTTTGGACAGTGAACAGTTGTAGCAAGAAATTGTTTATTACAACATACATAGTTTATTTCAAAACATAATACAAGCTTTATACTGAAAATAAATAATTACTTGAGCTGTCATCGAAATTTGGAATAAAACCGCCGAAACAGTTCAATCTTACTGAAAATATTGTGTTTGTGTTTTTTTTGTTTTTTTTTACATTGCTAATTAAGTGCATGAATAACTAAGAGCATTTGTTTAAATTAATGACTTCAAAAGGGTAATATATAAAACTGTACAATATTCGAAAAAATACTTAAGAAATAAACCAATAACAGGAGTATTTAAGATTATAAAATTTTGATACTGAACGTACAATAAAATTATAGGCAGGTGTATAGCGTCGTCAACCCCTCTTTCTATTCTCGGCTCTGCTTCAGAGTCCACACAGTTTATATGGTCGAAGATGATTGAAATCAAATAAATGCATTTTATAAATAGCTGTGCCTGTGTGTGGCTTTCGTGAGCTACAAGCCATAAGGGAGGAATTCAATAGAAATTAAAAAAAAATTAAAAAACAACCTCCAAGTGCTATTATGTTGGTAGCAATACCTCTACGACTGGAATGAGGGCCTATATTTGCATATGCGAAAAAAAATAATTACAGATCTGCTACGAGTGTGTTACAAAACAATGAGTGTAAATATGGTGAGAGCTAAAGCGTTTGTGTGAGCCCGAGGGAAGCATGAGGTGGACCGTAAAACGGCCTCCGGTGCTGCAACAAATCAATTAGGAAAAGTGATATTATTGTTTGTTTCAGTCCGCTGGTCCACCAAAGGAAAAGCCCCCAACAAAACAAACCAAAAGCAAAACATCAGTCCCAAGCTATCATCATTATTACCGAGCAGATGAGAAATGGTGACACAAACCAAAGGCGCTGGCAGGTTATTAGGCACATTTTTGTATTTATATCCGTGATGTAGAAAATAATTTGGCGGGCTCCGAAGGTGATCAGAAAAATGTGACGTTTGATATGCCGCTATATAATAAATGCCCTCGTGACAGTCAGAAAATGACGAAGGCTGAACAGGTATCTCTGTTATTGTCGTTGTGGTTCAGTGCTGGAGGAGTCTGTACCGGGACGGCTTGGAGGTGCCACCGCGCGCGCCCCTGCGCTAGAGAGTCCGTGCCGGGGGGGTTTCCTCCCGGTGCTTTCGGTCAGAGATCGTGGCACGAGGAGGCGTCCCCCGCGCTCCCGCCGTGAGAATAGGGTCCCTCGTGCGGCGGCTCTCCCGGCGGCGTCATGCGCTTCTCCTTCTGCCTCCGGTTGCAGAACCACACGCGCACCACCTCCTTCTCCAGCTGCAGCGAGTCCGCCAGCGAGGTGATCTCCGGCGCGGCCGGCTTGGGACACTTGAGAAAGTGCGTCTCCAGAACCCCCTTCACGCTCACCTCGATGGACGTCCTCTTCTTCCTCTTCCTCCCCTGGGCTGCTATCTTGTCTATGCTGCTGGCGCTGCCCGTGGTCGAGTCCGCCTCCTCCAGCCACTTGTTCAGCAGCGGCTTTAGTTTGCACATGTTTTTAAAGCTCAGCTGCAGAGCCTCGAACCTGCAGATGGTGGTTTGGGAAAAGACGTTACCGTAGAGCGTGCCCAGGGCCAACCCCACGTCCGCCTGCGTAAAGCCCAGCTTGATTCTCCGCTGCTTGAACTGCTTGGCAAAGTGCTCCAGCTCGTCCGAAGTCGGCGTCTCCTCGTCGGAGTGGTCGTGGCAGTGGTGCCCGCCGAGGTCGCTGTGCTCGGGGCTGAGCGTGTCCCTGAGGCCCGGGTGCATGCCTTGGCCCTGCGGGTTCGGTGGAGGCGTGAGGCCACCGTGGTCCAGCATGCCGTTGACAGTGAAGCCCGTCTGCGAGTAGATGTTGAGCTGCTGCCCGCTGGTGATGGAGGAGTTGTGGGACACCGGGGTTCCCCAGACTCCCGGGTGGTTGCCATGGTTGTTGTGATGAGGGGAGTGATGCGCTACGTGCGGGGAGCGGTGATGGATGATGCCGAGCTGCAGGTCCTCTCGGCCTGGTTTTACGTCCTGCTGCTCCATGGAGGCCGACCAGGGGCTGCCCTCCGACAGACTGCTCGCCCACTGGTGCCCAAGGGGGTGTCCGTTGCTCTGGACGCTGTGCAGGTAGTCACCCTGGAGGAGCTTCTGGTGTCCTCTGTAGGGGCTAGCAGGCTGCATGGCCTGGCTGTCCGGGTGGATCATGGGGCTGGAGCTGAGCAGGGTGTAGGGGCTGGAGGCAGCTGTGGCCATGCTGGCTGCTGAACCCCACTAGTGCTACTGAAGGAAGGGAGCAGCTCAGCCTCTGACATCTCCCTCTCTCTGGAGCCTCGGCAGCAGCCTGGCTTTGACTGACAGCCTCCGCCGCCACTCACAGACCGACTGGGGCGCAGTGACGGCGCGTCTCGGCCAATGGCGTCGCAGATACCCGAACCTCCGCCTTTGGAAGTAGAGCTGCGGGTAGGAAAGGGTTACAGCCAGCCGAACCGGAAGTGAGTCGGAGTGCTGGTCCAGTGGGTCTGGCTGTGGAACGATGTGCGCGTGGAGCGCAGTTCCTGTTTATTAATTAAAGTTTCCAACTGATTTACGCACGAGTTTATTGCTGCTCCTGTCACCCTTGAGCGCGTGCGAAGGAGGAGATTAATGCGCAATGGCATTTGTAAGACGTGCCAGCACTTAATTTAGAAGGATACAATCAAACCAAGAGCAGTTCTCACTGCTAATGATTAACTTTTAGAGAATACTTCCTCAGGTGTTTACAGAACGAGCTTCTCAAGATAGTGCTTTACGCACTGGACATTCTTTGTCCATGCCCATTTTGTTCAGACAAAAATAATGCATCCCGGGCCTGTAAATGCAAATTTAGTGTTTTAAATAAGATATTAGGAAAATAACTAAAAACTAACAGACTAAAAAAAAATCCCACCCATTTCTCCTGGAAGCGCGTACTCGCCGAACATGTTTACAACCTAAACTTTTTTTTTCCTCCCCATTTTCTCAAAGAAATAAATGTGTCCTCAAGCACTGCACACTCACACTCCCACTCTTTAAGAATCTCATCATGTCCTCTCAGAGTTGAAAAAAGATCTATCTGCATATCTGAGAAATAACTTGGCTGCGTAATCATATTTGCCATTAGAGGACTGCGTCCCAGTCTCCTTATTGGTTTGAAATTCCATTAAATATATTGCTCGAGCTCCCAGGTTAAGCTTGATTTAAATTTGCATACATTTTCATACATTTAGGAGAAATAAAAGAAGGCTGCAGCCACCGGAAAGTCATTAAAGAGCGCCGGGGCCGAAGGAGCTGCTCGCGGAGACGGCGGCCGACTGAGAGGCAGGCCGGAGCAGGTGAGCTGATCGCGGGCTGGACGTGTGCACGGGGGCCGCGGGAGGGCGGACGGGGCCTCGGTAGCCGCAGGAGTGACAGACAGCGGCAGTGAGGGAAGGGTGATGACAGGGACCGTCTCTTAGCCTCGCCGTCGTTGCAGCCCATGGGCCTGTTAGAAAGGTGGGGAATAACTCAACACATGTATGTGTCGGTTGTTGTGTTCCCAACTCTGTTGTTGCGTGTCAATTCTTCGTGTTGACTCTGTGAAACTTCATTAAAAGTGACTGAATATGTGATGGGATTGGCCAATCCAGTGGCCTATAGTGCACTGAACCGGCTGGCTTTCGTTCGAGTCGTTATGGGAGTGAATTATGCAGAATTATACGCAAAATAGTAGTATGCTGTTATATCACCATAGCAGTTCAAAACAATTGAATTTTCTGATGAGTCACATAGATACATTTATTTTGGAGGATGAAATCTCCATTTAGAGAAAAATGTGTCTAATTGGAGTTAGTTTGAGCCTGTCGGTATTAAGATCAAGATTATGTTTTTGTTATTATATTTGCTTAACTGGTTCCACGCGCATAATCGCTTAAAAATACATCTTAAATTTCCCTGTTACAAAAATAAAATGTGCGGTTTTTTTTGTGTGGGGGGAAGCATAAAGCAGACAGGAGAGGGACTTGGAGAGGGGGTTGTATTGCTCTCGATAGTCTAAGTTTCTAAGTGTAACAGATGCTTCTCTGGAAACGCTCCTTGTGCCGATTCCTTTTATTCACATCAACATTTTTCTGCCGTCGAGCGCGTTTCCATAGCGAGGCGAATAAAAGGCAAATCCCCGCTCCGCGCCTCCAATAAAGAGCCCATTCACAGATAACCCGAGCCAGCCCCGCTACACTTACACCATGCAGCACTGCGGGCTCTCTCTCCACACTACTGCTAAATAACACGAACTAATGAGTCAGAATTTCTTTAATTTCGTCTGTATATCAAATGGCAGTTTGCGGTTTGTTTGTCATGTTTGCTTTAGCTGCTTGTTTGTGTTTATTTGGCGGATTTGAGTCAATCTACTGCGGATGGTTTTTATGACTCAGATTATTTGCAGTAAGGCAGGGGAGTAAATAATTAAAAAAGGGGGGGATTTGTTAACTATAAACCTCCTGTATGGGGATCTTCATGAAGCAAACAATAGGAGAACAAAACAATCATATTTTCAGCAAGAAATGTGTAGCCTGTTGATGTCTTTCCCCCTAAAACACACACCGTGTCTTTCTATTGGCCAATAATTCAACCCTTAAATTAAAATTATCAAGATTAAGTGAGGGAAGCAACCATGTTGCTAGATTAATAGCTATTCCGGTCTAAAAAAAAACTGCATTCAATCTAATGACTTCTTCTTTGTAACATACTGTCATGGGCTTTTGCAAAACATAAATATTAGTGCTCATTACATTTAGGGAGTATTGAGTAGATGAACTCGTGTTGCCAGATCACCATGTTTTCATAAACTGAGGACAATAAAATGCTAATCTTTCCTTTGGAGGTTTGGTGTGTCTCTCTCTCCCAGTGTTTGTTATTTTTCAAGGCATTTGTAATGTTTTCCATCTCGCTATAATAATAATTCAACAGTGATCCAGTTTAGTTTTGTAAGCCTACGTGATTTCATTCTAAAAATTGTAAAAAAAAATATATATATAATTATTTAATTAAATAAATAAAGAAAAAAGTTCATGGAGTTCGTTTTCGTGTGGAAGTCTAAATGTGCAGCTCAGACTAGCCTAATGGGGGGCTTTTTTGGGGGAGACATTTAAATATATTTTTTTCTATTTCATGAGACTGTGCTTCCTTTGCCTACACGCTCTTCTCTCCAGTTTAATGCAGCGGGCTGCAGCCTACAGATAAATCAGGTTTAGTCTGCTATTGAGACAGCCTTGGGCCTCGGGGCGGGACCTGTCACTTGGTGTCATGACCTTTGTAAACTTTACCCGTGAAGCCCACATCTCTGCTCCTGCGTGCCAGGTCTCAACTTTGATTTTTTAGGATTTTTTAGGATTTTACAGCCCCGATTATGTATGTGTAAAAATGTGTGCACTCATTTCAGACCTGCGTTGAGCCAGACCCCCCCAAAAAAGAAGAAGAAAACGGGCCTTTATTTTTCTAATTCACAATGTTTAGTCCTGGTTGCTAATTCGCGTTTGGTTCGATTTGAGTGGAGATGTTTGGTGTCCACGCTCAGGCTTCCGTGTCCCCTCCGAGTTTAAACTCCTCTCATCCCCGCGACACACACTTCACAGGCTCCCAGACAGAAAAATCGATACCCCCATTAACCCGTGACGTCGCTAATAAAAGGACAGTGACACCGCGAGTTAAACACGACGGCCCTTCAAAAGCCAAACCCGAAACTAATCTCACATCATGTCGGCGACGAGCCGTTTTGTTTTCATCATCAACTTGAAACAAAAATATATTTAAAAAAAAATGTTTGTTGGAGCTGCGTCTTCTGCAGACTAGTCCACTTGTCAGACATGTCAACTCTCTGCCTGAGTGTGTGTGTGTGTGTGTGTGTGTGTGTGTGTGTGTGTGTGTGTGTGTGTCCAGCAGGGTCGTGGAGGAGGAAATACCTCGGACACACCAATGAGTGAATGTATATGAAGCTAAAGCTCATCCCACGAGAGCACACAAGTGTAAATGTACATTCATAATGCATGAGGCCCAGTGCGTTTGTTTGGTCTGCACCGAGACACCCTGGTTCAGGGGGGTTATTATCTGTGTGCGCGCGCGTGCGCGCGCGTGTGTGTGTGTGTGTGGTTCTATGTGAAAGTGGTAAATTGAATGGTTTATGCTTTTCAACGAGGCCATGATGAAAGTCCTCGGATTTTTTTTTTTAGGAAACCTTAATCTGTGGAGAAAAATTAATGTGTGAATTTGTTTTTCAAAGTGACCTATTATACTTTTATTTTTTAAAGTACCGATACTGGTTGAAACTGCGAGTTTCCATGAAATGTCGCGAGAGAAAAACAACAACAACAACTTCCTTCGTGATATTTAGAACGTGAGCATTTACATTTAATACATATACAATCATACCATGCGCAGTG
>JACSYO010000708.1:277500-282500 GCA_016806645.1 Ophiodon elongatus | reverse complement strand
ATCCGGCTCCCTTTCTCCTCTCGCCCTCTCTCCGGCTCTGATTTCTCTCCTTCCCTCTGAAAGAAGGTCTCATTGTGGCGATGTCAGCTGTCTCAAGGGCATCCAGAACAAAGACGCTTTTCACCCCTCTGCATATCCTCCTCTCATCCTTCACTCTCTCTCATTGCGACTCGCTATATCATGAAAAACCTCTCATTTGTTTTTTTCCCCTCCTTTCCTTTTTCCGACTCTTTGTTTTGGCATTCTCATGCGGGCCGGAGCAGGTTGAAGTAAATGAGATGAGGATGGCGACACTGCTGGAATATTAAAAAGATCAAATCCGTTGTTGAGTTCCTTGATTTGGACACAGCATTTTTGAGATTGCTCTGCTGCTGCTGCTGTTGTGTGTTAGTGTGTGTGTGTGTGTGTGTGTATGTGATATACGTCCTGTATGTATCTGTGCCTGGCAGAGTATGGAGGCAGGAGGAGAGGGATGTGTGAAGGCAGCAGCAGCTGGTGGAGATACACAATGTCAAGAGAGCTCACAGAGAGAGAGAGAGAGAGAGAGAGAGAGAGAGAGAGAGAGGGGACAACAGAGGATGCCTCCTTGGCCGACTGCGTGGAAGGGGGACAGTGGAGCATAACAAACAGGATCCACCTTTCTGCTTGGCTAATTTTCCCCATTAAAACAGCCCAGCAGGAGCCTCAGCAGTCCACCAGCTGGAACAGAGGTTATTTTAGTGCCTGTCTTTCAGCGGGGTGTGTGTGTGTGTGCGTGTGTGTGCATTTGTGTGTGTGTGTGTGTGTGTGTCTCACTTCTTGCATCTATTTTGGCGTGCGGGGCTGAGGTTTGGGGAGGCATAAAGATCTTCCATATAGGAGCGGATTCAATTCACTGATATTAATTTCCTTCTCTCCAGTCATGCATAAACAAAGAAAATCTCGGCGGCTGTCTGCAGTGTGCGTTTTCACCCTGCTGCGCGGCGCTATAATGTCCTCGCCGCTGATATTGATGTATGTGCCCATATTTGCCCAGTCATCTCTTTATGTGGCAAGCCCTCCTCTCCTCTGTCTCAGTCAGATCCTAAACTAATCCCCAACCCTGCTACTCTGACAAGAAAATCCCCTATTTTAATGCATGCACACACACAACCCCCGGCCACACACCCCAATCACACACACACACACACACACACACACACACACACACACACACCCACACACACACACACACACACACACACACACACACATACACACACACTTTCTCTTTTATCCCTCTGTGTACCTGGACACAGCATCTCTCTAGTCTCTTTACTTTTTAGCAAAGCATGCCCTGCATGCAAGTTAGCATTTGTGATGAAATCTTCACAGCGTGGCGGCATTTCTGGAAATACATAATGTGATAGAAATGTCTTCTTCTTTTTGTTCACACAAGGCAGAGTTTGGCAGCGCAGTGTCATTACGCTACAGGCTGTCAGGAAATGTTAACCCAAGTCTGCTACAGTCCATTTACTGTAAGAAAACATAATCAGATAACAGACATTTGTGATTTAAATAAAAGGGGAGGGGGGGGGGTATTGTGTTACTGAAACTGAGCTGCAATAATGCAAAGCATTTTATTTCCAAAAGGGTCATAATGGTTGTAGATGATAGTGAAATTCATATTGTAGTCTGAGGGTTAGAACACATTTTAAAAAGATTTTGGAGGCAGAAAGCTCCAATGAGACAAACTGAATTCTGGCTAATGAGGATCTTTAAGCTAACGGGGTTCGCGGTTGATTATGTTTGTGTGTTACAATCAGTTATCTGCCGTGCTGAAGCAGAGAGCAGTAGAAAAAAAGGGTTCAAAGTTTAAAGGCAGGTGGCAAACTACAAGACAGGCAGCGAGCACTGCCTATGCAAGGGCAACAGCAGGTCTACACCAACTAGTGTGTAACTTTACCTTGATTATAATCAAGTTCATAGAAAATAAATGTGTCTCGGTTTTCCTTCTACGATTAATATCAATATGAATATAAATGTAATACATTGGTTTGTAATTGATATAAATATTTGATTTTTAATGCATCTTAGCCGTGACCCTATTGAATGAATTCTACAACAATCATAGCTGACATGGCTGTGAGGCTACTGCTACTCTGCTAAGCTACGTACCTTAAACAGCACTTTAACTAGGTTTTCATTCTGCACCATGACTGAACTTATTACTACTGATTCTGCCCCGTTCAAAAACTTACACTTTATTTCACTTGCATTCAGGTACATACATGAAATTTAGGGTTCGGAGGAGGAATGTAACTGGCAGCGTTGTGGTTAAAGGACGACACGCTCTTAGTTACAAGCGCCCCAGTAACGTGAAATAAGAAACCGAAAGGATGTAGGCACACCATCAAAATGGACAATTTCATCAAAATGGACAATTAGTAAATTTAGTTTTAGCTTTCGCTAAAGCTAGCTGTCACTAGCTAGCTTTTATGTGTCTCTTGCGTTAGCTGTTGTAAGAGTCCAGTCGCTACGGTTTAGCTTCATCTTTTGGCTCCGTTTTGTAGTTACTGCAAATTTTCCCAGTACAGATTCCAAAAAGTTAGATTCAGGGATAAACTTTCCCTTTTTTTTTTAACAAGTAGGAAGTTTCCCAGGAGTGCGCAGCGTGGCCATGAACTGAATCTAATGCATACGTACATCTGGGTGCGGCCTTGGAACAGTTGGTGCGGTGAGGCCTAGAAGAGTGTATTTTCAACCCACTACACACAGATCTGAAGGTTTAATTTATGCCCTTGTTGGCCTGTCAGGAGGTTCGCCAACTCCAGCCCGTTTGTATTTCACACTGTTGTTTAGAGGCTATAAAACATTTTATTTCTAATTTCTGTATTTTATAGCATATTAACGCTGATGATAAAACAATACTATTAAGCTGTAACCCGACTGAATACCACGCAAGCTTATTTATGCGTAGTCGCAGTAAATTCAGCCTGTGCAGATGACCAATTAGTGCCCAGCATACACACATAGAAACGTGACTATCACTCATAGAACTGCGAGCTAAATAAAATGACAAAGGGTGGATTTCATCTGCGTTACATTCAGCATGTGAAAGGACCGTCTGCATTTACCAGCCGGGCGAGATGAGGTGCGGTTGACCTTGGCATGTGTGCGAATGCACGCACACAAACGCAACGCACGCACACACACCATGTAAGGGGGGGGAGGGGGGGGGGGGGCTGACAAATGGCAGCGCAGCAGCTCAGTTAGATGGTAAATGTGTGTTTAAACAACGCAGAGTGACGCTTACACACGCAACACTTAGTGGCCGGTTCGGTGATATAAGATTGATTTGGTTCACTCTCCCGCTCTCACTCTTTGAAACGCACATCTACACACACACGCACACACACGCACACACCCAGTGGAATATGAGTGATGTGATTCAGGACACCTCTCGGCAGCCACTCTGCTTTCCATCCGAACGCCTGAGCAGAATACTAATCACTGGATCACATTAGAGAGAGAGAGAGAGAGAGAGAGAGAGAGAGATGGTTGCAGCTATAGAAGGAGAAGGAGAAGGAGAAGGAGCAGCATGGAATAGCAAGGATTATATCAGATAACAGAAATACAAAGGTGGGCTTCGCAAGCCGGGGTCTTCTTTTTTTCTTCCTGCTTTCCTGTGAGCAGCATGCAAATGCTGTGGGTTCGTGATGAAAAAGTAATGTCACGGGCAGGTGAGAGCAAAGCTCAACAGCAGGGTTGGAAACATGCTGGAAACAGATGAGGAAGGGAAAGAAGTCCTGTCTACCTGCATGAAAGTCACATACGAGAGTTATTCCCAATAACCGCAGTTAAAATAAATAATTGATAGCTACGCAATCTCTATTTGAGTACTTTCATTTTGTGCTACTTCTCAACCTTTTTAGAGGCAAATATTGTACCCCTCACTCCACCACTACATTTGTTTTACCGCTAGTTACGTGGAAGATTCACATTTTACAAAACTTACAAACAACCTCTAAATGGATATTGAAATATCCAACAGTGTGTTAAATAATTCAAATGACCTCCACATCCCCCAGCTACAGTGTATAATAATTTAATATCATAATATAGAAAAATATAACACAGACATGGGCAATTGTTCTGCATAATAAGAACTTTAAAGGGGATGTATCATGAAAACACATTTCTTCAGTGCTTGTGCACATACATTTGGGTATCAAATATGATTCAACAAGCCATCCAGATTTGGCCCCCCTTCCTATGACACAAGCAGGCTCATAAAGTCCCCGTCCCCCCCACCCCTCCATCTTAATATCTCCCCCCACAGCTTGAGAACTACCTTTGCAAAGGTGCACCATATCTTTCAGGAAGGGGGTGGGGGGCTTAAAGAGACAGGCACTAAAACGAAGCGTTTCATACAGATGGTAAACACAGGTATGTTCAGACAAACGGTATGAGAAAAATAATGTAGTTTTTTAACATTAAAGCGTGTAAACATGTTCTAGTAGAAATCCAAAATACGAGTCTGAAACAGGAAATGAGCATGATATGTGCCCTTTAAAGCTGCACTAGTCAATGTTTTCATATAGGCAACGGGAACAATGACCTTGAGTAATGTGAAAGGGGTCACCTGCAGGACATTGCAGGGTCTTCCAACTCATCATTTTTGTTTTCCAGGTAACAACTTTACCATTTTAGTTCACTCTCATGGCTCTCACCAGCCAACGGCAGCCTTTCAAACTTTAAGTCAATGGCTTGTTGCGCTGCCCCAAAGTGGCCAGAAATGAATTACTGCTTCTTTAAGTACATTTTGTACATTATAATAATTTACTTTTACTTAAATACCCTTTTTTTGCGGGACTTTTACTTATGGTAATGGTGTATTTTTCCACTGTGGTATTGCCACTTTTACTGAAGAAAGCACTCTGAAAATGTCTTCCACCCCTGTTTGAAACAGAGCGAAGAAAAAGAAGCTCTATCCACCTGTATGGGGCTGATCCTCAAGAGGCAGCCGGTAATGGAGACAT